>JAPDRQ010000133.1:0-88391 GCA_030247915.1 Neophaeococcomyces mojaviensis
ACAAACCGCCAACGTCTCAACTCATCTCGAAGGAGCAACCTGCTTCTACCGTGACCACCATGGCCTTAGACTAGAACATAACCTTACCTTTTTCCGCCGGCGAGCGTACCTGAGCATGCTCGAACGCGTCGCAGCACAACTCGGCAGCACAACCGTCGCCAAAACCAGCCCCAACACCACTAGAGTCGAGCTGACAATGCCTCATTTCCCACCATCAGTCCTTGACAGATACAAAAAACTCGGTAAGCCGTTTCCCCAGCCCCTAGAATCTCCTCTTATTCCACACAAGGCTACGACAACCTCATCTCAACCTGGTTCCACGACCTCGAACAGGCCTGCTGCATAAGTCAGCTCTGGCGCCTCACGCACAATCTATCCCTTAACCAAACCCAACCCCTGCAGGAGAAAATGCAGCAGAACCTTATGAACCTCCTAAGCGAGCTTCCGCCGAGGCGTGTGTGGCTGCACCTGCGCACGATGCGCGCGGACCTACTGCATCCTCGGACTTTTAACAGTAATGATGATCTCTTGCGCCACTTGGTCGCAGAGGAGAACAGCGGGTGGGGAGGATGGGATTGTTGATGGTGAGTTTCTCCTCAAAGTAAAATGGCTTCGCTCCTGCTCACGCCTTACTAGCTATCACAGTTTTCCGTCCAGAAGCCGTATCACGCGCGATGGTGCGTGCCTCAAACATCCACGACTTCGCCCGAGAACCCTCCAGCCCCAGATCAGCAATCGAATCCTTCAGCATCGCACTCTCCCTCTCCGGAGAAATAAGCCATTGCGGCATCCCCCTGCTGGAACACGCCGCTACGGCAATCGACTTGGAGTCCCAACGTAATGCCATGATTATGAAGAACCTGCGCGCCGTGGCGGTGAGGTCGAAGTGTGAGGACGGGCTTGTGATGGAGCAATGGGTAAGGTTTCAGGTTCGGACGCGGTATGCAGGGGTTATGGAAGGAAGTGGACTGGAGGATAAGGACGTAATGAGGAGGTTGAAGGGGTTGGTGTTTGAGAGGATGTATTCTAATGTGTTGTGGAGCTATGCTGGTGATTAGCTCCGTTACGCTGGCCTTGTGTGGTCTAGCTCTTTTCCGACGTCTCCTCTTCAGGCCTTGATACCCAAAACCACCAGCTAATTCTCGGTACATATCCTAGCCTCTCCCCGCTCTCCGCTCTCCGCTTCCCATTTTTCCATCCTCCCACTTCGCCACCTCATTCTCCACCGTCTCACCACCTTCTGCGCCGTCGTAGGCGGACTATCTGCTCTAATAGTCTTGTTAAAGTAGCTTCAGACACAGTCGATCGATCTCCTAACTGTGGTAGGCACATTGCTGGGCCATGTGTACGATGCGGCCTAGCAAGTCAGAGAACACTAGCTTTATCAAAACAGATTTGAGCACCGTCAACGTAAAGCGCGCTGTAGGTGGTAGAAAGAGCGCAATCTGAGGGCGAGCCAGCGTTTTTCCGGCGCAGCGCGACGCCTAGTTCCATGTGCCTAATATCCATTCTAAGCAAGATATCATTTTGATCACGTGAGCATTATCACCATTTCTGTGTTTATAACGCGACAGCCCGTGCGCTTGCCTCGGTCTATAAAGTTACTGGCTTGTTTAGTTTGTTAAGGACAATAAAGGTGGTTTTCTTTTCGTGACCCCCATTAATATCTGCCCAAGATTGCAGTGCTAGAAGTTCTACAACCCTTATTCTTGTTACGTCACTGGTGTTGTAAGGCATATTTACCATTAATGTTTCCACTTCCCATCAGAGTAATGCGAAAATCAGACCTCTCGTAGACCTCGTAGGCGACATCGCGTGAATCGGCGCTTACAAAGGTAGACCGGTGTAGTCTAAGGGTAATGAAGGAAGTCGAGTAAGGGTAGGCTGCTGCCACAACTATAGAATTCGTTGACAGCCAAGGAAAATGCATTCGTTGACATTTGCCAGCATTGAGGCTGTAAGCTACGTCTAACAGTTAAGCTACAACGCCGTGAAGCCAGAAAATGTTGTGTTGTTGTTGCGTAGACAGATCTGTGCAAGACTTAGTCCTAACGTGACGGTAAGCTGGGGGTGAGCTAGAGCAGCCTCACCCTAGGCTGTAAGGGTTGGGTGAGCTCGATGCAGACTTCGACAGCTTGGCATGACGCTTTAAAGCCGGCGCACGCAGCCCCACCTTGTACCATCAGGCATATCAACTCAACGACAAATTCTTATGAATCGCCCTCCGTGGCAAAGAAACATTTCAACTTTTCTCCGAAAGTCGTGGAACCTAAATAGGCGCGATCAAGCTTACTACGGTACCCATATTGTACGACAGCATTTCATGTCGCCCCCACTAAATCGAGAACGATTCATACCTTCCATACCGAAACCTCACATACACCGGCACCGTTGAAATGGCACCTAAAAGCAAGAAGGGTAAGCAGCAGCAGGATGATTGGGAAGCCGAACTCGGAGAAGATGCTACAGCGCAAGCGAATGGCGCTGTTAACGAACAGAACCGGCCTGAGCAAGAAGACGATGCTGATGGTGATGCTGCTGCTGCTGGCGGTCTGCTTGCTGCGTTGAAGAAAAACAAGGAGAAGCGCAAGAAGAAGGGGAAGGCTGATAATGATTTCGTCGATGGAGAGGATCTTGCTGCAATTGCCAATGGTGAGGCCACAGGACAGCAACAGCCTGATCTGAGTGAAAAGGCGCCCGAGGAAGCTACGTTTGACGATGACGAGGAAGGCACTGTAGGCAATGCTGGTAAGAAGGGTAAGGCAGGGAAGAAGGAGGCTCCAAAACCGGTCGACGATGACGATGATAATGACTCGATTGCTGGTGGCGGTGTGAAGAGTAAGAAGGAGAAAGAGAAGGAGAGGAAGGAGCGGGAGAAACAGAGAAAGAAGGAACAGGTATGTTAACGACGTGTCTAGATTAAGTTGCAATGTTGACATTCGTATACAGGCAGCGAAGAAGAAGACAACCGCTCCAGCACCAGCAGAAAAGAAGCCCGAACCTGAAAACAAGAAGGTTGAAGAGGAGAAGATCGAAACTCCAGTACCCGCACCAGCAGCAGCAAAGGATGATGGCAAGAAGAAGAAGAAGGTGCCTGCTGCCTTGGCTGCGCTTCAAAAGCAGCAAGAAGAGCTGCGAAAACGACAAGAAGAAGTAGCTCGTCTTGAGGCTGAAGAGAAGGCTGCAGAGGAGGAACGACGACGCAAGGAAGAGGAAGAAGAGAAGCGACGACAAGAGGCCAAAGAGTTGAAGAAGCAAAAAGAAAAGGAGAAGAAAGAGCAACTAAAGAAAGAGGGCAAATACATGACTGAGGCCGAAAGAAAGAAGAAACGGTTGCAAGAGCAGCGAATGCAGCAGATGCTGGCTGCCGGTGCGTCTGTTGCTGGTCTCGCGGGTGAAGCAGAAGACAAGAAGAAGAGTTCTGCAAGCGATCGTCGCAAGAAGGGCCCTAAGAAGGACGACGTTGATCTTGAAGCGGCCGCCGAGCGCGCTAGGATTGAAGCCGAGGCCGCAGCAGCTGAGAGAGAGAGGCTTGCCAAGGAGGCAGAGGCAGCCGCGAAGGCTGCTGCGGAAGCGGAAGCGGAAGCCAAGGCAAAGGACGACGAGTCTGAAGAGCTTGAAGATTGGGAGCAGGCCGCAGCTGCAGCTGATGAAGATATCAAGGACAGTTGGGACGCTGAAACCGACGATGAGCCTGAGACCAAGGTTATCGAAGAGAAGAAACAGGTCAATGGTACTGAGTCTACCAAGTCCGCTGCGGAAGCCTCCAAGGCAATGCCGATTCGCGAGAGCGGACCGCCGCAGAAGGAACGACCCATCGAATCGGATACTGAATCTGAGGAAGAGTCATCCGAAGACGAGGAGCGGACCGCTGCGCGAAGAGCGGACGCCAAGCGGAAAGCCGATGCGAAGCAACGTCGGGAAGAAGCTCACAAAGCTGCTTTGGCGGCCCGCTCGAAGGACAATCTTCGATCTCCTATTTGCTGTATCCTTGGTCACGTCGACACTGGTAAGACGAAGCTGCTGGACAAGATTCGACAAACAAACGTCCAAGAAGGTGAAGCTGGTGGTATCACGCAACAGATTGGTGCAACCTACTTCCCTGTCGAGGCACTGAAGCAGAAGACCGCCGTAGTCAACAAGGACGACGGCTTCGAATTCAAGATTCCAGGTTTGCTCGTCATTGATACTCCGGGTCACGAGTCTTTCTCTAACCTTCGATCTCGCGGCTCTTCCCTCTGCAACATTGCTATCCTAGTTGTGGACATTATGCACGGTCTGGAACCACAGACCCTGGAGTCCATGAAGCTCTTGCGTGACAGAAAGACGCCTTTCATCGTGGCCTTGAACAAGATTGACCGACTTTACGGCTGGAAGAAGATCGACAACAACGGCTTCCAGGAGTCACTCGTCATGCAGAACAAAGGTGTTCAGAACGAATTCAGAGACAGACTTGAGAAGACCAAGCTCGCCTTTGCCGAGCAAGGTTTCAATTCCGAATTGTTCTACGAGAACAAAAATATGGCTAAATATGTCTCTCTCGTGCCTACATCCGCTCATACTGGTGAGGGTGTCCCAGACATGCTCAAATTGCTAGCCAAGCTCACGCAGGAGCGAATGACTGGAAGTCTAATGTACCTGTCCGAGGTTGAAGCCACAGTGCTTGAAGTCAAGGTTATTGAAGGCCTCGGTACGACCATCGATGTCGTCCTGTCCAACGGTATTCTTCGCGAAGGCGATCGAATCGTCCTCTGTGGTCTTAACGGCGCAATTACCACCAATATTCGAGCACTACTCACACCAGCTCCTCTCAAAGAGCTTCGATTAAAGTCACAGTATGTACACAACAAAGAAGTCAAAGCAGCCCTTGGTGTCAAAATCGCAGCCAACGACCTCGAAGGCGCCATTGCAGGTTCTCGCCTCATGGTCGTTGGGCCAGACGATGACGAGGAAGACCTAGAAGAAGAAGTCATGGCAGATCTCCAGCAGCTCCTTGGCAAGGTCTCAAAGGACAACCGTGGTGTCAGCGTCCAAGCCTCCACTCTCGGCTCCTTAGAAGCCCTGTTGGAGTTCTTGAAACAGATGAAAATTCCAGTAGCCAACATCTCCATTGGTCCGGTCTACAAGCGCGACATCATGATGGCAGGAACCATGCTTGAGAAGGCGAAAGAATATGCCGTGATGCTCTGCTTCGATGTTAAGGTTGACAAAGAGGCAATGCAATACGCCGAGGAGCAGGGCATCAAGGTCTTCACAGCCGACATTATCTACCACTTATTTGACGACTTCACGAAGCACATGGATCAGCTCAAAGAGCAGAGGAAGCAAGACAGCAAACTTGACGCTGTGTTCCCTTGCGTGCTCAACCCTCTGCAGGTGTTCAACAAGAAAGACCCTATTGTCATCGGTGTCGATGTTATTGAAGGTAACCTACGAATCTCGACACCCATTGCTGTGGTAAAGCACAATCCTGTTACTGGTGTCAAGGAAATTATCAGTCTGGGCAGAGTGTAAGTCTTTCGTTCCAAAATACCAATTCTAACAATCACTAACTGATATTTTGCTAGGACATCAATCGAGCGAGAACACAAAGCAATTCCATTGTGCAAGAAGGGTCAACCCTCAGTTGCCGTGAAGATCGAAGGTCCGAACCAACCGCTCTATGGACGACAGATCGAAGAGAAAGACACGCTCTACTCTCTGATTTCTCGCAAATCGATCGACACCTTGAAAGAGTTCTATCGCGACGAAGTAACAAAAGACGAATGGCAATTGCTGGTCAAGATGAAGCCGATGTTCGATATCAACTAGATGGCTCAAAGAAACACCTATTTGCTGGCTGGCGTTCTCGAGGCGTTTGCAAGGTGCTCGGTGCTTTTATGTAAAGACGTGGCATATGTGCAGCTACCCGGTTGATATGTTATGAGCTCACGCTTGATGTAGCATGTATATGCAACGCTTCTCTTTTTTCTGGAACAATTACAATCACGCTTTGCTTCTAAATCCTTGTCAACCAGTTAGTTTTCGTTCTTGTGTTTCCTTCTACGTAATACCAGACGCTAAAAGTATCAACTTCAACTTCCACCTTCGACTCCGGCTCCTCCTATCTGCACTTTGTCCTGCCAAGGGCCAGATCCAGATCGCCAAGAAGTGCTATCTACAGACCAAGCAGCCAGAATACGAGCTGATATATACAACAATCCGAACCTCCTCATATCATGCCGAGTTGTCAGAACTCTCAATCAATGATGAAAGTCAAAATTCTTCTGCCCTTCTCTCCCTCTCCTCTTCGCATCTTCCACGTCTTGTCCGTGTCCACTCTGGCTTCCATACAGCATTCCCTCCACGTACTCCGCGATCGCCAGACTACTGGTCAGTCCCGGACTTTCGATTCCCAGCAGGTTTACGAAGCCGGGGAAGCCATCCTCTTTCTCCTCCTTGATATAGAAGTCCGCAAACGTCGGGCCAGCCGTTCCGCTTGTTCTGCCTAGCTTGGGTCTGATGCCGCAGTAGTCAAGGTCGATTGCAGATCTGTCGATGCTGGGGAGGTACGTGGCTATCATGTCGAGCGCTTCTTTGATACGGGAGGAGTTTGGCGTGAGAGCCCCTGGCGCGTCGGGTGACTCGATCCATTCAACGTCAGGCCCGAACCGGACCCTCCCTGCCATGTCGAGCGTCAGGTGTGTGCCTAGACCCCCGAGGCCAGGCACGGGCGCTGGATACAGTAGCGTCTTTGGCTTCGGATGGCTCGCCGAGTACGAGAAATACGTCCCCTTTGCATAATGCGGTTTGATGTGCCGATGCGCTGGTAGCAGCGAGTTAGATAGTGGTATAGCTGCCAGACCGGCAGAGTTGATCACCGTTTCAACCTCGATGAAGTCCTCCGTCTCCTCGAGGGCGGCGGAGCCGCCAGACGCCGCTTCTAGTGGGTCGTTAGTCCTGGTGTATATCTTGTAACCTCCAGCAGGCATCCTTTCAATCCTGCGCACACTCGTATGCAAAACCTCTGTACCACCATGATCTAGGAAGTCCGCTTCGAGGAACTGCATAAATGTATGACTATCAATTATCCCTGTGCTCTCACTCTCCAGCACCCCGGCCTCAGCACGCACATCCGGCTCCCGTTCCTCAATTTCCCGTCTCGACAAAAACCTCGTCGGAACCTTATCGTAGCCAACTTCCTCCGCAAACTGATGCACCTTCTCCAACTCTCCCATCTGCTGTGCATCCTGCGCAATGATCCATTTCCGCGTATTGCGGTGCGGAATACCGTGGCGTCGGCAAAGGGCATACAACGCTTCCTTTCCGCGCAAGCAGAGATCAGTCTTTAGGGTGTTGAGGCCGTAGTAGAGGCCAGCATGGATGACCTCGGAGTTGCGGGAGGAGGTTTCAGACCCTATCATTCCATGACGCTCAATGAGCAGCGTAGATGTATCGGGATGGGACAGCGCGAGGTGGCGGGCGATAGCCAGGCCCACAGCACCACCTCCAATGATTGCATGTGTGAAGTCTGCTTGACGTTGAATAGTTGTCGAGAAAAGGCGATTCCGTGCGAGGTGGAGATGGCGAGCTCGTGCAGGCCTGAGCGAGCCTGGGAGTAGAGAGGCAGGTATCCTCGACATCTTACTAGGTTCTCCTAGATGAAGACCTAAATAGCATAAGGAAAAAGTAGCGACAGCTGACCAAGACGATGTTCCCAGCTGGTAGGCGTTTTGTCACATCGATGCCAGTAGCTTCCTTCGAGGTGTCTGCTCAAAACCTGGTCTGCATTCTGGCCCTTAGCACAACCTATCTTCGCATCATCATTATCGAGTTCCGTTTTTAGGGGCCTGTGGATTGCTAAATATCTACTGCACCTGCTCAGGCAGAGGATTCGAATGCTCCAGTGTCAATAGAGGTGGAGAATTAGTGCAAAAGTGATGTTGTCACCGGAATTGCAGATAGAATAAAAGACATTATGTCCATGGTTGAAGTATTATCGATTCGCTATCACATTTATTCCAAGCACAACACATCGACATGTCATTACATGTCGAGACGGACGAGTTTGGGTAAGTGCTACAGTACCGTGTTAGAATAAATATCACACGGTTAGAGCTTGGTCTCTATAGCTTGTTATCGGCCAAGGCACTACAAGCTCTCTTGCCAGGTCAAATCGGTTGAAGTGCTGAAAAAATGACATTATCTACACTCATTCCTGAGACGTTATTTGGTTGCCTTGTACCACTATATAATGTTCAAATTAAACATCCTCCTCTCATACTTGGATGTGGATATATCCTTGAGACATCAAAGACCGTAGGGCGAAGGCTTGCCGTTGTGCATTTAGACTGCGCCATGCTACATAGGTTGGACTGTGCAGGAAAACCTACGACGGTTTTCAGTCCGTACCAGTCAGCTTTTGCTCGACAGATGAAGCAGCACCGGGTAATTTCAATTGCCCGTTGAGTTCTCTGAATTGCCTCGACAACAGACTATCTCGAGCCTCCACAGGCGCAGGGGAAAAGCTTCGAGTGGCGTTATTGCTCCCGGGAGGGGAGCGCCACGGTATAGGCGAGCCTCGAAGCGGCGATGATGCTTCGAACCCAGTGACTGGTGGAAGAACCCGCGCAGGTGGGGGAGATGTAGTCATCCTGTTGGGTATATGCTTAACGTCCGGAAGTTGGAACGGTGTCCTTTCAGCATCTGGCGACTCGCTGAGTTTGGAAACTGCGGCTGCAGACCTTGCCGGTATAGTCTGAAAATGGATAGGAGATGGGTTGTACCCGCGCCTTTTAGAAGGAGTCGGCGATGCTGGTGCATCTTGTGCTTGAATACCATCCATATCGCCGAAAAATTGAGGCGATTCAAACTCTAGACTGTCTGTTCTTGGCGTGCTTGCTATACCCTTAGATACTTTGGACGTGCTGTCACACTTCAACGGCTTGTAGGTGCTGAATCTTGGCTCGGGCAGGTTGACTTCGTTTCGGAGCTTCTCTTTCCCATCAGGCACACGGTTGGCAAAAACAACACGAATGTTGTCGTAGAGATAGAATCGGTTCTTGGCCGGACAACAGAATTTGATATGCACCAGATAGCGTAGGATGTGTTTATTTTCCAGCGGGTCAACTGTTGTTGGCCTTGAGTTTTTGTCGCCTAAAGCGTTCTCTATGATCGGGCCAGACGAAAAGCTTCTCTGCCTAACAAAAGTCTTTGTACCTGCTTCCACCCCTTCCAGGTCATACGGTACTAGAAACAATTTGACCGCCGTCTTGTTTGGATTCTTGATTATGATCTGGAGCTGTCCTTGTTTCGGTACTCGGTACGCACCACCGATCGTGACCTTTCCAGAACTGGCCGCAAGTTCTTGACCCTCTGTCTCCGGAGTGATGGCCGCGTCTTCGTCATGGCCATTCTTTGTGGACGTGGATCTGCGGCCCTTCTTGGCTCCTAGCACTATTGGCTTGAGGTTATGATCTAGATCAATCGTACCAACATACGGACTTGGTGTGTCATCTGTAACAGATCGAATCTCGGTTGATGCTGGATAGTTGTAAAACACTGCCGGGAAAGGAACACTAACATGCGCCGGACATTTCAGATTACCTGGACAATCGCCTTTACCCATCACACCAATTTGAGCAACAAAGTCCAGAGGCTTGGAGGGTGGAGTTGACATTCTCCCTCTCAGAATAGACTCTTCGAAAGAGCCAACCATGGATGCCCTACGCCTGGACCCGCTTTCTGAAGACATGGAAGGTCTCCGAGTGCGTATGAGAGGTGTGTGAGGGTTAGATCTCGGATGATAGGTAAAAGATGACAAGGACCGTCTGGATTGATGTGTATGGCATGGCATGCTGGCCTCTCGACGCAGACCAGGAGGAAGTGGACGGCTAAAGTTGGGAGGAGTGGCATCGCCAGGAGTCATGCTTAACGACTGAAACGAGTTTGGAGGCAACGTACGTCTTCTCGGATTGTCTCGTAGGTGTCTCGATTGATCTGGTTCACTTTCATCGGCCTGGAAGTCAAGATAAGGATTGCTAGTGGCATGGACAAGTGGGCTGGTAGGGGTCCGCATCACGAAGCTTGAAGACAAGCTGCTGCCGAGAGATGGGGCTCTCCGACGACTGGTGAAGGATGTATTGATCTGGCTTAAAGCTCGAACATGAGACGCTGCATCGAATGACGTAGGCCGTGGACTTCCAGTGTACGAACGAGGCGGCGAAGCACCAACATTGAAGTTGGTGGATATTGCCAGACCTGGCTGATACTCAGGGTTCGTCCAAAAGTCAGAAGCGGGTAACTGCTCATCGGAGAAATCACCTCTGTGTAGAGCAGACCTCGGACGTTCTAGTGGCTCCTGCTGCCGCTGAGGTACGTTTTGTGCCTCTGCATACGATTGAGTCGCATTTTCAGATGCTGGAGTCTTGGGCTTTTTCGTATCGGTTGGGCTCGGTGTCCTCGATAACCTTGCCATGCGTTGCTCCCGAAGAGCCTCTTCTTGTTCGCATAGGGCCTGAAAACCAGGAGTTGGCACCCACTCTGGCTTCTGACCTCGCTTTATGCACTCCATGAGTTCTTCTCTGCTGCTCGTGCGGATCACCTCATCATTCTTCTTGGCTCTTCTTTGAGCAGGTTGGTCATCTGACCTTGAAGAGGACGCATCATTCGTGAGCCATTTCTCGCCTCCCGTGTCATTGGACTTGAACCTCGCCATCGTACTGTGGTAAAGTAGTTTCCGTCTCTTATTTGGTGGCTCCTTGCTCTCACCGGTGCTGGAAACCAATGGCATGCTCTCTCCCTGCTTCTCCTCTGGCTCGTAGGATATGTTCTCCGTTCACTGATCGCAGCTGAATAGGGTGCTGCTGCTGAAGACACGAGCTAGTCATCGAAGTCACTGTAATGAGCACGTTGAGCAAGACGAAGTGTGCATAATGCAGGGCGCAGACAAACGAGGTCAGGTCATGGTGAAAAAGAGGCAGGATAGCAAGGAGACACGGCGAGATATCACGGTGGAGGTCAACACGAGTAAAGGAGTAGTCATCACTTGACGTTGAGATAGACAAAGCACGCAAGACCAACTTGACAGGAGCAGGTGCGGGTGGGTGCTGTCATCCGACCACTGGGTCCAGCTCACCGTTCGGCCTTTCCCATCTGTGGGGTCGCCCATTTTATCAGAGAACTTTCACCACTCGTATGTGCCGTTGCCTCCAAGTCTTAAACACCCATTTCCACACCCACGTGTTGGATACTTGGCTAGCCGTGCACATATTTTGAATCATGAGCAAACGAAAAAGAGAAGATCACGATAATGCGCAACAAGAAAAGAAGCAGCGCAACGGCTTTAGCGTTGGACCCGCAAACCTCCCAGATGGCACCTACCGTCGCAAGACCCAGAAGATCAAGAACGACTTGATCCAGAAAGCAAAAGTGAAGAAAGAATATGCAAAGATCAAGTCGCATGAAGGGGGAGAAGATGATGCAGGACCGCGCTATGATCCGTATGCTGAGACTGTTGATCCTACGCGTCCAGAAGCTGTTGAGGATTTAGAGGAGATTACTGCGGTTGAAACTGCTGGCGAAATTCATCCAGAAAGGCAGGCAATGCTTGATCGGCCAGAGGACGAGGTCCAGGAAGAAGGGAGGTACGAACGAAAACGGAGCAAAAGGTTCATGCCGATGGATGGTCGGGACGGCAGCCACGACAGAAACTGGAAATTAAGAGCGAAACATGATACCACAAGACCTGTAAGATATCAGAATGAGTTTGCGCAGGCCGAAGAGAAGAAGGCACAACTGCAAGCCAGGGAGGCTGCTCGAGAGCAACGGGAGAGGGAGCGACACGCAATGGCAAAAGCGCGAAAACCTGGCAAAGATGGCAAGCAGAAGCTAGGAAGGCAGAGCAATGTGCTATTGAGTCGAGTCAAGAGATTGGTTGAAAAAGGTTAGTTATGGTTACTGAAAGTATGGGAAGTTGCGAAAAGCACCAAATCTACCTCAAAGTGCCGAAAGCATTGCATGGTCGAAAGGTTCATCTGGACCAAGCCCAAATACAAGCCCGGTGAATGAAGTGAGCATCAAGATATATACATTATGGATACTCGTCTATCTATACTAGGTGATCTGTTCTGGGGAACGATAGTCTCGACAATCAGATCCAGAATTGTCAGCTTCCTTTGAAACTGGGGCCTTTTTATTTGAGCATTCGTAGGGCGAAATCAAAACGCTCAAGACTCCTGGAGGGTTGACGTCTATAGTAGACACTCATCTGTTTCCACGGCCTGTGTAAGACGACGCTACTCAATTCTCTTGCTCAAAACGTGGGTAGGGAGTTGATCAAAATTGTATCATTACCTATTCCGGCCGATCCTTGAAGACAAGTTTGCAGTGGTCCTAGGAAAAAAAGTTAGCGGAATGCTTCATTACAGGGCCTTGTGGCATTCTTACCATAGGGAAAATGGTGGCGAAGACTTCAATGTCCTCGCTTTTATCTGTAGCGAAGTGTTCCCAGTCGAGGAACATGGAAGCCTTTCCAATCATGGCCATCAGGTTCAGCTGAGCATACGTCTGGCCCAAGCAGTAATGTGGACCAGTGCCAAAGACAAGCCAGTTCTTCACTTGCTCATCTGCATTGCCGGAGATCCATCGTTCTGGATCATAAGAATCTGGATCGGGATATGCTTCGGGGTCGTGTGTGGCAGGCCAGACTGATGGGATAATCATCTGACCCTTCTTGGCCGTGAAGTTGGGCGTGACTGGGTAGTCCTTCTTGACGAGGTATGGAACCATGATAACTGGTGGTCGGTACCGGAGAGTCTCCTTGACTACTGCCCTTGTCGTGACCATTGATTCAAGGAGATCCATGGAGAATGGGGCGTTTCGGTCGCCGCCCCGAAGTCGCAGGTTCTCCTCTCGGACCTTGTCGAGCCACTCTGGTCGGTCAGCCATTAGTTGGAAAAGCCACGTGCTGGCGCTACTTGTGGCGTCTTGCGAGGCGAACAGGAAGGTGAATATTGTCTGCGAAATTTCCCAGTCGGTGAAGTCTCGCAAGAGCTGTGGTGGCTTTTCGGATGCATCAACTTGCTCACCCTTCGCGATCCTTTCTCGGTATCTGGCAGAATCTTGCATTTGTTTGATCCATGCGTCCATGATACATGTCACATCTCCACCTGCCGCCATTCGAACCTTGGCCTTTGCGGCACATTTGGCGAATTCGTCCAAAGTCATGTCTGCTGCCTTTTTTCCATACCACGACTTTGTTAAGGGGAGGATGATCGGGAAGTTGACGAGCTCAAGAGCGGCGGTGATCAGGTAGAAATCGTGCGCAATCTTCTTGACTACTTTCTCCGACATGTAATGACCAACGAACGTCCGGCATGAGACAGCACACATCAGCTCTCGGAAAACTGGCATGAACGGCCTTGGCTCGCCTCCCATCTCGTTCTGGCTGATGTCGACAAACATCTTGAAGTATTTATTGTAGACCTCCTCCTGACCTGGTAGGTACACCTCGAGCGCCTGTCGGGTAAATAGCCCGTTCAGACCCTTTCGGTAGTCGACATGCTCCTTTCCATCTAAGAACACCCAATTTGTTGGTCGGAGGAGTTTGTATGCAGCATCGACCACACATGGCTTGACGAATGCAGGGGAGTTGAAAATCTTTCGTGCCATGTCCCGAGTCGACGCGATGACCACGAACCTGAGCTACTCGTTAGTCTCTTTGCCATGGTTGCCTCTGCGAATGCTTACTTGTGGAAGACCGAGACACAGCTGAGCTCGCCGCTGGCCCATTTTGCTTGATATTTTCTGAAATCAGGTCGCATAGAGTCAAGGAAGGGTCCGATGAAGGGCGTCTTCCACGCTGGGCCGACGATTCCATGTTTCTGTAGTTTGTATGAACCTGTCCGTTCGTTAACAATGGTTGTCCTTGCTGGCAGAATAACGTACATTGATCATAGGTGATGGCGACAAGCAACAAAGTCAGCGCCACCGACCAGAAATTCAGCTGCTCTAGTATACGCTCGACAAATCCTGATGTCTGCGCAAAGCCATACTGCGCATTTGCTGCTGGTGACACGAATGCCGTGTTGTTGACCTCCATGGTCCTGGCACGGCGAAAGGTCAGGGTAGTGCTCCGATTGGACAGCAAACGCTGAAACCGTACAGAATATTAGATATTGAAGGGCACCACAAGCACCTGAGGAGAAAATGAGCAGGAAATGCGAGAACTACACGAACACTGCTTGAGGCCCCTGCGGTAGAAAAAGCGTCTGTCTAGGTGTAACCGATCCACATGGCAAGTGCTGGTCGAAGCGGTGTTGACGGCGCAATTTGATCTCAACTTTTTTTGACGGAGATTGATTGGCTCGAGATCGCTAGTAGACCGGGACTGGCTTGTGCCGATGTGGGCTCATCGGTGGAAGACCCCTGATGGACACTCGACAATCGCACTAGCCACTAACGTAGGTACAGCTGCTGAAGGTACAAATGCTGTCTAGAGTGACTGCTGCGCTGAGACATCAGGTCTTGATGGCTTGATTCACTGACGGGAGGGGCTTCACTATTAAGGATTGTCAAGAGAGCTGGAAAGTAGGGAGGATCTGCACGATCTTTCTCCTACCAAAATTTCTATGCGGAATCAAAGTCGCTCAAACGCTCGACAATAAAGCTACAAACCAGAAGCGGTGCTCCTTATCAATCCCAAACATGACGGTCATCCATGTCTTCATAATTTGATTTCGGCATGCCACATTTTGGATCCGTACTCGATTCGCCCTCCTCTTCTGCCTCTTCATCGCTTACTGCATGTTCTGGCGGTGGCATTTCCGGTGGAATCTTGCTAGGGTCATAGCCCTCTCGAATGGACTCTCCTGATTCAAGTGACCCGATTGAGTAGGTCCTGACAAAATGTCGTTGTTCCTGATTGTTCCAAACATCTCCACCTTCCTTTCGTGCTCTGACTCGTTCCATTTGTTCCGCTTCGACATCTTCCACCACTAAATCGACCAGCTGCGAGCGATCAATCTTGCTTGCCTGGGACGACGATGGGCTGAGATCTCGATGTAGCTTAGCTTCTATGCCATCTTCGTCCTCGTCGGACGAACGAGAATTACTCCTGGTTTTGCCTTTATGAATCTTCCGTTTCAGTTCGTTCTTCCTACGCTCCTTGTGGTCTTCCGTGGGCTGGAACAAGTGCCTGTTTGCTGAGGTTGTCAGGAGTGTTGGATCCCCATTCATCCAGTCTTCCCGAGTGGCAACGTGTGCCGTGATGACTGGGTAGTTCCAGTCCCCAAATTCAAGCGCTCGGGCGTTCTCATAAAGTCTTTCATCTTCTGGGTCTATTGCAAGTTCCCAATCCGGTTCTGCAGCTCTGTACTCGTGAGCTTTACCTCGAGACTCGGGTGCAGCTCCTGACTCTGTCGCATGCTCTGCGCCCAGCAGCGGCGTTTGTGCGTTGGCTTCACCTGGTCGAGGCAGCCAGTACTTTCCCTTTCCTCCCCTCTCGTACCTCATGCCTTGCATCATACGCGCTATCCTTGCGTTCGACTCTTCGTGGGCAATGATTCGATCACCAGAGTCAAAAGTCCTGTAGTCGTATTGTTTACCGCGCCATGTCTCCTTGGTATCTTCAACAAGGTCACGTATACCAAATGCGTCCCTTAGAGCATATTTGACGGGCATACGTGCTGCAGAGATAGTCACGTCAGCATAGTCATGCCAGGAAAAGGCATACCAATGACCTATTGCAAACATGGGCATTTCAAAGCAAATAAGTGCATCCTGAATTGCAGCTGCCAAGTTGTCGGCAGTATAGCCTGGTACGTCATTCGGGATGGCGCCTAGGAACTGTAAGATGGAGAGGAAGAATCCTTGCCAGTAGGAGGCAAAGATAATTAGCTTGATGCATAGGAACTTCGGCATGGGTCTGAATGGTGCTAGATCTTGCGACATACACACCCAGAACATGGCAAGGGCGTACAAGCAGATGGTAATGCTGATGTTATAGATCAAGCCAGACCAAAAGTAGCCTGATCCGACACCAATATAGCCCTCCTGGTAGGTGTTGGTGGACTTCATGATAATGGTAGCCACAGCGAGGATGGGCTTGAGATAGGCGTACTGCAGAATGCCTCTTTTGATGGCCAGGAATGTGTGAGGATCAGAAATGTCCACTTTTGAGAAGCATAAGTTCAGCGGCCATGGGTGTGATTTGGGCGCCCTCCCGTGCATCATTATGATCAATGATCGTTCGCCTCCTAGAAAATTGATGAGAAGTTGAAGGAAGGTGTAGATCGTGAACGCCTCGTAGATGTCTCGTAGGGGATCAAGATAGAACGCTGCCGTTAGAGACTCCACTGCAGCCCAAGAGGAGGCAGCGTAGATGGGCACCATGAGCAGTATTCGGATAACATATCGCTGTAGGAGGGGTTTGCGGTAGTTCTTCGACTGCAGCCACATGGACCTGTCGTTGTGTCAGTTTCTGCTCGCGTGCACATGGGAGAAGTCTGCATACAAGAACGAGATCAAAGACGATATCAGCGCTGCGACGCCGGCCAGAACGATCGTGACGGTAGCAAGTTTCGTGCCTGACCCAGCGGCTATTCTGACCTCGTCAGAATGGTCCATGGTGAATTTTGAGCTGGCTAAGAGCTCCTGTATATATGTGCCCAGATAATGGTTTAATGCTACCGCATAGTGGTCGATGGCTAGATTGGCTTGAGCGTGACAGTCGGGTTATCCACGCCTGCAATGGTTCGCTCTGACCAATTCCTGCCAGTGCACAGAGCACAACAGTGAATCGCTGGGGGATAGGGTGGCGCTGTTGATTGCTCTGAGGCAATGTAGACAGGCAGATGGGTTTACCAGTATTCGGGTGAGGAAAAAGAATGACATGCGACTTGCATAACCACATGCACCACTGGCATCACGAGGTCCACCCCAAAGTGACTTCCGACGCGTCTCCATCCGCAGGTGGACTTGGTGTGATCTAAACTCTCTTCACAACCCCTAGAAGCTTGAGATCGAGCACATCGACTCTGACATATCCATGTCGACGGTCGACCGCAGACATGAGTGAGGCATCACAGGGAGCTCGCATCATCTATGGCGGGCTTGGATGGGTTGACGGCCCAAAAACTTGGGTCGTCGCAGACCTTCAACTGGACATGGTTCATTGAGTTGGCTACCTGCGGTATTCTCGTCATATGGTTTCTATTCTACCTCAACCGCCTCTTCGCGACCATCGTATCGTATTCTATTCGAACCTACACATGGCACAAATTCAGAGTCTACGTCGACATCAAGTCTCTTCAAGTCAGCTTACTCGGTGGACGTGTTTTCTTTAAAGGTGTAAGATACCACGGTGAGAACGAGACTGTGTACATTCACAATGGCTATATAACTTGGCGGTATTGGCTGCGGGCGACGAGGCAGGTCGATGTGAGTGCCGCTGAAGTCAGACAGAATGGGTACGACCTGAGACCTGAGGAGACTGAAGAGAAAGGCAAGGATAGCGATTCAAGCTCCGAGACTGATGGTAGACGCCCTCCACAGAACCAGTACCAGCCTGAATCAAGGATTGTCGTCTCTATTACAGGTCTGGAGTGGTTCATCTACAACCGCACCCCCGTGTATGATGCTATTATTCAGGATGTCGGTGCGAAAGCTGGCGCTCGCGTGGCAGATGACGCTCGTTCAAACCGGAGCAGCATATCTAAAGCCGTTGGTGATGCCTTCAAGAAACCTCTAGGTGCGAACCCAGAATCAGAAGACGCAGAGTCGATCACTGGTGCAAGGCTTGAGGAAAAAGAAAGCCCCTCAGAGCCTCCTTTGGCGTCGCCCAACCAAAACATATCTAGCACAAGCCTTCGACAGTCCGTGGCTAGCGATGCGCCAAACCTCGAGACCGACGTAAGCTCCTTCTATTCGATTGTCCTCCGTTTCTTTCCCATCGGCGTCGATTGTGCAAGAGGTGCCATCTCGATTGGTAATGAGCAGACCAAGGCTATTGTTGTGACAACTTTTGACAAAGCACGAGGACATATTGACGCATCGGCCTCAGGTCCAGCCGATATCTACAGACAGGTCTTCGATTTCGATGTTGAGCATCCAGTAGTTCAGATGAAACCGAACCCCGATTTCCGCATGCCCCAAATGGCGGCAGCAGAACGCATCATTGCTGGTACTGAAGCAATCCTCAAACGAAGACCCTGGTGGCGGCCAACTCTGAATTTGGGCAAACGTCGAAGAAAGTTTACGTATGGCTTGCGCAATCTGATACCGTACTTCAGGCGCTCAGTGGAGAGTTTTCATGGCAACAAGCCTCACAAAGAAGATGAACAACCATATTCGATATTCTCTGATGCACACCCTGACAGTCACGACTGGCATGGTCTTGATCGTTACATGGATGAGGATGAGGGGGACGACCATCATGCTTGGATGCAGATTGAGTATGCTCGCTTCTCCACCCTGTTCGATTGTCCTCATGTTCACCTGAAGTTCTACTGGGATGTGCCGGGAACCGTCAAAGCGGAGCACTTAGACCATGTCCCTTCTGGACTCGTCGCCGATCTGAACGGTATCGAACCACCAGCTTACGGGATGCATTTAGATGTGTATGGCGGCCTTGTGAACTACGGTCCTTGGGCTGATCGCCTTCGAGCCGAGGTTCAGAGTGTTTTCCTTCCTGCAGGTTACAAGACAGCCGCGCCAAAGGCCCCGTTGCCAGAGAATGATGTGCGCTTGTTTACAACCATGACGATTACCGTAAGCATTAAGGATGAAATCACTTTAAGAGTGCCTGCCCGCGAAAGTTCTAAGGACTGGCGTTGGCGAGGTCGCGCTACTGCCGTCAGAGATGCCGCAGCCTTGAAAAAACAGCAAGAGCGCAGACACTTTCGGTTTCGAAGGACTGCAAAGAGGAGACTAGGGCCAGATCTCCGACCGTTTGGATGGATTTCAGTGTCTGCCGGCGCCCTTTCCAAAGTTCGCTACGTTATGGATATGTATCCTGGTATAGATGGGTATCGCAATATGCTCCAGGTCAACCTTAAATCTACCAGAGCTACCTCGAGTGTGAACCATTCGACGTTATGGGAATGCAAAGAACAAGATGTTTCGGCAGATCTGTCTAATCCTCTTGGATGGAATCAGCTGCATACATGGCGTTTTGATATCAAGAACAAGAACATGGATTTGTTCCTTCTACGGGACCACACCTTCCTGCTATTGGATCTTATTTCTGATTTTACTGCCGGTCAGAAGTCAGATTACATGACTTTTGTACCTTTCCAATACATCATCGGCATCGATTTCCACGATCTCAAACTGCTTCTCAATGCCAATGACAACAACATAATAGACAACCCATGCGATCTTGAAGAAAATGCATTCCTAACCCTAGGGTTTGCGCAGCTTGAAGGACAAGTCGACATACCCATGAAGTTCTTCTCCCCGACTCAGAGCAGCGTGCGATTTCAAGGTAACGGTCGGGATGGCTACCTTAACCTCAAAACACCCTCATGGAACACCTTGTCTGCCTTCTCTGAAGACGAGAACATGGCTACACTCAAATCTCTAAGCTTGGATGGGTCGTACAATTATTTTTCCACGACAAGCCCTAAGCTAACAGAATCGTTGATTATGAACATCGTTGGTGGCAGTCCGATGTTCATACTGCAGGGCTACTTGATCCGTTATTTCATGAATGTGAAGGATAACTATTTTGGTGACACCATACACTTTAGTACCCTCGAAGAATACCAGGCAAAACTGGAAGGTGGTCGGCGCTATGCAGAGGACGATAAGAAGCCGCCTCCTAAGAAGCAAAACGATCTTGATGTTATTCTTAGCGTCCGTGCCGAAAACGCAGCTGCACTTATGCCTGCAAACATTTATCGCCGTGACGAAAATCTCCGTATAGACGTTCTCCTCATTGAAGCCGACATGCGATTTACCAATTACTACATGGATCTACAGGTCAATTCAAGTCCTGTCGAAGCATCGTCTCAGAAACACATCTTCAGTGCTGGTCAATTGAAACGAGACGCAACCGGGTGTCAGCTTTTCATCGACAGTGTCACAGTCTATGGTCATAGACTCTTCGGAGCTCCTCCAACGGAGCCGACGTATCTTTGCAACTGGGATTTCGATATCGGCGAGATACTTGGGGAATGCACTACTGACTTTCTGCGAGTTATGATATCGTCTATACTGTCTTTCATCTACACTATGGATGACGACGAGAATGCTCTTCCAAAAACCGATATCCCAGTGGTCCCTGACGTAACATTCCTAAGGATGAGAGCTGCAGGAATTCGTACCTGGATAGTGTCCGCCGAGACTGCTTTCCTTCTCGAAATCGCGGCTACCACTGTTGAGCTCAATGACTGGGCAAACAAACATTTCTCGAAATATGTCAAGGTCAATGCGCCCCTGATCCTTGCAGCTGCTGTAGACAGTACCAGCGCTTATCGACATCGGGAAAACCCGGACAAGAGAGTGTCTACTCTTTGTTGCTTTCAGACTTCTGTGAAACTTGCTGTACTTGATCGCAAAGCTGACTTCGCACAGAATCGGGCAATGCAGCAACAACATATCCGACTTCATGATGCGAGAACACATCGAGCGCACTGGCTATTATATAGGCAACACACGATTGCCTCTGACCAACGTCTCAATAACTGGAGCCGTCTGCCTCCTGCAATGCCTGTGCCAATGATGCCCGAGCCACTTTCACTGTCGGCACAGTCACTGCCTGATGCAAAGCTCTCCACGGTAGATAAACATAGCAGGATAAGCTCTTTCCTAACTTCAAATCCTTTTTCAACGGAGCTCTTCGCGTTGCAGGGACCAAATCGTGGTGGTGGACTGCAGCTTGATGTTACTGATCCTACTCAAAACAGCTCTTCTCACCCAATAGCAAAACTCACACGTTCGAGATCATTCGACATTGTGCACTCTATCTCATCGCCGTGGGTGAAGCCTCACTTTCAGCTTCAAAGGATTCGGCCAGACTTCACGAACATGCCACAAGGACCTGACTCCTACAACCCTCAATTTGACGATGCCTATGGTGACTCCACAGAAGATCGTGACTTCCCAACATTGGATGACGCACTAAAACACGATGGCATTTTCTGCAATCTTGCTGATGGTATACTTGGATTTTGTACCCCTGAGCTTCTCGGATCTGTTGTTACCATGCTCAATGAAATCACTCCAAGTAAGCCGGAGTCGATTCTAGATGATCTACAGATGCAAGTTACATCTAGCATCAAAAAATTGGCCGATCGCCATATCGCGCTGGTTGATGATCTTGCTTTTCGACTTCCGTTCGGGCACTTGCGTGTACTGCACCACCGCGACACTGGGGATCATGCGGCCGGACATGACCAGTACGATTTTAAACTAACGAATACGAAGGCAACTGTACGCATCGCGCCTGAGCTTCACTCGAAGAGTCTACGTTCGCAAAATCTAGTACATGTGAACATCGAATCATTGAATGTTGAGGCCGCTGAATGTCTCCCATACGGAGAACAATTCAATTCCGGAGCAGAGCTTTCCCTTTCTGAGGTTGGTCTGTGGCTCAGCTTGAAGGGCGAAACAAGGGCTAGAACGCAGATCTCAAACATCGACCTGATCACAGCAGGAAAGAATATCGATAGTCTTGCAGGGCTTATCCGCCGAAGCCAAAGTGTGGTCTCCGAATCTGTGGAACAACTCAAACGAGTTGAGTTCAATGACCGAACTCAGCACTTGCTGTATCACTTGACAAGTGCCAAGGACGTACCCGATCCACCCTTTCTTAGTCGACCGTCATATGTCCTTCGCACGGCTGATGAACACGTTCGACTGCACGATACATGGAAGATCGTATCTCGCTTGCGCTACGTATGGAGAGCTTTTGCAGATTCAAACCCTGAGGGTATGTCGTGCTCAGCTGCGTGCTTACATGAGGATCGAGCGCAGGCGCGAAAGCACGTGCTGTCGTCACTTGATCGGTGGAAGAGCTGGGAAAATCCTGATGAGGATGACAATCCACTTGTTCAAGCCGTATACGGAATCGTGAACCCGCATTCTAATGGTCCTAAAGGGCCTGTCAACATCGAAGCAGAACTCCTCCTCGGCAGGGCAGCCCTAACATTGGATCCTGGGCCGCAGCAGAGTCAAGCCGTAGTACGTAGCTTGGACTTCAACTTCTCCGAGAAGCTGACGCAGAGAAAAACATCTGATTGGTCTTTCCGTAAAGAGAGCAAAAAGCACCGGACTTTACAAGGATACTGCGCTGCTTTCGGAGTGTTGCTTCATTGGGAGCTTCTCAGCCTTGCAGAACGCCTCATCAGTCTCAGCCAAACATACAACATGAAGCAAGCTGCTAAAGATATTCTACCTTCCGCAGAAAGACCGCCAGAATCTGAAGTAGCAGACTTGTCAGTTGTAATAGGAGCCGATGCTGCCGCTTTTGAGCTTGAAAGTCCTAATGTGCATCTTCTGGTTGGTGTGGAACGTCTCAAATCCTCATTTGCAACTACAGTCCATACTGAGAGTAAAAGCGCTGTCTCGTTGGTTCTGAATGCATCGTCGGGACGGCTTCGATTACGAGGGCTCAAGAAGAGGATAGTTGGATGTAAGGTTACAGCGCCGACTATCTACTTGAGTGCTCAGAAAACAGCCACTGATCAATCAGAGAGCCTAACCGTGATTCATTCTGCCGCTACGTGCGAGAAACTACGTTTCCACGTAAAAGAGGATGTCCTGGGTTTGCTACGGCTTGTCGAAGCAGTGCTTTCGAATGAAGTCTCTGAAGTTCAGCAACTAGTGAAACTGCTACCTGTGAACTCTGAACAACCCACAGAGACTTCCTCCTCCCGTACTGGAAGCACCAAGAAAATCCAGCCTCACATTGCATTATTCCTCGACGACTATCTCATGCAGTTTGACCTCATGCCGTACCTGCGATATATGATTGCTGGCAGGATAGCGAGGACCTCGGTGGTTCCACACACACACAAGAAATTCTCAATCCAGCTTGATATTAAGGAAAATCAACACTCATTCGAAAACCCGAACAAAAGAATCAATGCTTCTAGATCTGCTCTTAACATGCCTCCTGCAACTGCAGCAGTGACTATCGAAATGTTACCAAATAGATTTGTGATTGATGCTCGCGCCGCAATGGAGCTTATGTTTGTCGAAGCCTCAGCAGTTAGGTCTTGTTTCGATGCCGCATACCAGCCCGAGACAATACATTACATCGAGGATGTCAAGCATTCTTTTACTGAGGTACAGCGGACCATGCAAACCATCTTCCCTCCTAGGACACCTGTAGCAGAGGCACAACAAAACAAGCAGATGTCCGCAAAGGATCAGCGTGAGTTACAGTACAGTATCCACGTGGTCTTATCCGGAGTTCGCCTTCACTGCAGCGCACCGGCGATTCGCACAGATCAAGATTACCGAGCGGATTTAACCATTGTTTTGGATGCGACCACGATGATGGTCCATAACCAGCAGTCTCATACTCGCACCTTATCCAAGAAGCCGCACTTTGACTTCGCGTTGCAGGAGGTCGTTATCGGTCTTGCACGTGATCACGGCAGAAAGGAGAGTTTCGGAGAGTTTAAGACGAGTTTCCATATATCAGGCTCAACAGAGCTTGACGAGGATAACCGAGAGATACAACACTTCCGGATGGTTAGTAATGGCAGCAACTTGGATCTATATGCGGAGACAGCAGTCCTTGCTGTTGATCTTGTCACCTTCTTGCAGGCAAGAATCAAGTCTCTTGCCGCAGCGGAGGGTGCTAGGAAGTTGAAGCCCCTACGACGATTAACGATGTCAGCGGCTACGGCACCTTCAGTGTTGACCTCAAAAGAAGAGGTGCAACAAGAGGAGGAAAGCCCGGCAGGGCTACTAAGTTCGACATTTTCTCTGGAACTCAACGCCATCTGCCTGCGCTGGTTGTTGAACAAACGTGCTTCCGAGTCTGCGTACCAGCACACAGAGAACATGGTCTTCTCTGTGCGTAAAATTGATCTCAAAACTAGGCGTGACGCATCGGCGAGATTGGCTATCGATGGACTACAACTCCAATTAGTTCCAACATCTAGTACGGACCCTTTCGAGCGAACAGCAAATTCTGCACTCCTTCCTGAAATGGTTTTCAATGCCGCCTACGGACGATCTCTTGCGACACGAAAATTTGCCTTCAAGGCTGCTGGCAAGCTAGTGGACGTGAGACTTGCCTCCAACTTTATCATTCCAGCTTCAGCTGTGCAAAGATCGTTGGCAGCGGCAAGCTCAGAAGTTCGTAGTCTCAAATCTTCCGTTGCTAAGTCTGACACCGAGTCCAGACAAGCACAGCTACCAAAGTTGCTCGGCAAAAAGAGGTTGGCTTCTTTGCTGATCTTTGCTGACTTCGCTGGAGCAGAGGTCACTGTCTCCCCAGCCAGAGAGGATAGTCCTCAATCAACTTCTGCGTTTGGGTTTTTGAAGGGCTCAAAAAGATCGAGGGCTGGACGTTACGGCCAAGCGGTCCAGAGTGCAACTGGTGAAGAAGCAACACTACGAAGCCCAGGAATTGCTTTCCAAGTTGAATACCACGACAATGGTGACGATGACCCGACTTTAAGCACCGAGGTTCGGGTTGCAGCTTCCTCAAACACGTTGGCTCCTAGTGTTGTTCCACTCATACTCGAGATCTCATCCAGTGTTACAAATCTCATGGGACAAGACAACACATCGACCGTCAAAAGTGAGGGAAGCGACGACAAAATTGTCACAAAAGATACAAACAGTGATACTATACAGCAAGCGACTGACCCAACCGCAATTCTTGGGCGAGTCAAACTCAACGCAGGATTGTGGGTGCAGAAACAAGAATTTAGTTTAACATGTCAGCCTATCGCCCGGGTATCTGCCACTGCAAGGTTCGATGAGATCTTTGTCGTTGTAAATACTGTGCAGGCAAAAGATCAAGACCGATTTTTCTCTATAACGACCACGTTCAGCAATCTGGCAGCGTCTGTGCAGCATGTTTACTCCCGTGAATCCACGGCCAGCTTCGCAGTCGAATCAATTGTCGTTTCTCTCATGAACAGCAAACACCTCAGTGGAAAAAATGGCGTTTCTGTTATTCTGAACATAAGTCCTATGAAGGCAGACCTTAACGCGAAACA
This sequence comes from Neophaeococcomyces mojaviensis, assembly GCA_030247915.1. Lineage (NCBI taxonomy): Eukaryota > Fungi > Ascomycota > Eurotiomycetes > Chaetothyriales > Neophaeococcomyces > Neophaeococcomyces mojaviensis. Next base: position 25,164 of record JAPDRQ010000133.1, read on the forward strand.
AATGCAGGATTTTATGTTGTTCCGTGAGATCTGGTACCCTCCCGAGCTGCGGTCAGCCCCTAAAACACCAACAACCACAGTTAGGGACGACTCAAACCAAGCGGCAGTGATGCAGAAGTTCCAAGAGGCTACAGCAACCGTAGTTTTGCCATGGCATGCGATAGTCTCCATACAAGAACTGAAAATCCAGGTCGACTTTGGTCAAAGCATTGGCAAGTCGGACTTTGCAATAACAAAACTGTGGGCGTCATCTAAGAAAAATTCCGACTCTGAGCAGAATCTGTGTATTGGTTTCGAAAAGGTTGGCATAGACAGTTCTGGCCGCATGAGCGGGTTTGTGGAGCTTCAAGAGTTCAGCATCCGTACAGCCATTCGATGGCCCATGGTTGGGGCAGTTGTGCAAGCACCATTAGTTCAGGGCTCCGTGGGCTTTGACCATCTCCGTGCAAAGGCCGCCTTTGATTACCAGCCCTTTGCTGTGGTAGATATCTCAACATTCAACTTTCTGATTTACAATGTTCGTCAGGGCAAAGCCAATGATCGTCTGGTAGGTATTCTGGATGGAGGCAAAATGCAAGCCTTTTGTACGACTGTAGCAGCAGCTCAAGTCTTGTCGATCTCCCAAGCATTCGAGAGGCTCATCCAAGAGAAGCAAGAGGCCTTCGAGAGCTCCCTTCATGAACTTGACAGGTACTTGCATCGCAAGTCAGTGTTCCCTTCAGAGACGTGGAAGGCAACTACGAACGACGAAACAACGCCTAGCCGCAAGGGACACCGCACTACAAATGCACCTAGACTACAGGTTGATGTTGTGATAACGCTTCGTGCTATTGACGCAGGGGTGTTCATGTCCTCATTCTTTGACGAGACGACCTTGAAGCTTGAAGCGGTCGATGTTCAAGCTCGTTTCGCAGTAGGTGATGCAAACAGCAAGACTCACAGTGGCTTGGGAATGAGTCTTGGACAAGTTCGCCTTGCTCTTCCTACAACCAGCAGACCCAACGCTAAAGCCCTGGGCGAAGTGTCCATTACGGAAGTGATTGACCGAGCAACAACAGCAAAGGGCGGCACAATCCTCAAAGTGCCACGGCTAGTTGCCTCCATGGAGACGTGGCAACAGGCACCGTCAAACACTATCGAATACATTTTTCAAAGCACCTTTCATGGCAAGGTGGATGTCGGCTGGAATTACTCGAGAATTAGTCAGATTCGTCGAATGTGGGAGAACCATTCACGTGCTCTGGCTCAGAAAATGAACAAGCCTCTTCCGCCGTCAGCCATCAAGATCACAGCGGAGCCAAAAAGCGAATTGCCTGGAGGGGAAAGCCAGGAGAAAATAACGGCTGTAGTTAACATGCCGCAGTCGAAATACGAATACATTGCGTTGGAGCCACCGATCATTGATACGCCGCAGTTACGGGACCTTGGTGAGGCCACACCATCGCTTGAATGGATTGGACTGCATCGAGAGCGACTGCCGCATGTGACTCACTCACTGATTATTGTGAGCTTGCTAGAGGTAGCCAAAGAGGTTGAGGATACATATAGTCGAATACTTGGTTCCGGGTAAGTTGAAGAGCAGCCAAACGTTACAGGGTGATTTAGCGAAGGCGTTAGGTACTGGGATCAGGGGCGACAGACATTATACCTATCCGCAAGTGACTCGGCTTGAGTCGCAACATGGCCATTAGTTCTATAGTCCGTTGTGAGGGGGAAACGCAATTCGCAAGCTTTCGTACGGAATGGAAACATCCAAGATCCTTTCGCCACTCCACGCGTGATTGGTGTGCCCAATCGCCTCTGGAGGTTGCATGAGTCTGAGTCAAAATCAAATGCTCTGACTCCTAACGGTGAGTCTCGAAGAGTTGAGCGGAGTTTATCATGTGCGAATGGCTAAACTCCGGGTTGCCCCTCATGCTTGGCACTGGCACCCAGCACTGTACCCACTTTGAGAATACCAGTCGCACCTGCGATCAATGCTAATTTCTTCCCTCCATCGACAATTTTTGTCATCTCCATTCTTCCTCACCGCCAACTCATATCTCTGTCTACGACGACAAGAGCAGGCGGTTTTTGCAGGTCGGGTCAATACTCGATACTGCATCACTTCTCCTCTGCCGTAGGCAGCATTTGATTGTTAGAAAGCTCAAGAGAGCGCCATTCGAACGTTCCAAAGGTTCAACCATTAATAGTTGCCCAACATGGTCAACTTCACCGTGGACGAGATCCACGTTCTTATGAAGAAGCCAGGTGAGTATCGTTCACTCCATATGTGCATAAACATGCTAAATTTGCGACAGCCAACATTCGTAACATGGTATGCGAACCACCCCACTTCAAGGCGAATGCCGAAAGAATTACTAACGCGCAATGCAGAGCGTTATTGCTCACGTCGACCACGGCAAATCCACCCTTACCGACTCCCTCGTTCAACGTGCCGGTATCATTTCTGCAGCAAAGGCCGGTGAAGCGTAAGTATTTCTCTGAAGAATAAAGAAAGAAAAACATAGGCTTACAAATTAACAGACGATTCACCGACACCCGTCAGGACGAGCAGGACCGAGGTATCACCATCAAGTCGACCGCTATCTCTCTATATGCGCACTTGCCAGATGAGGAGGACTTGAAGGATATTCCACAAAAGGTCGAGGGTAACGAGTTCTTGATCAATTTGATCGACTCCCCTGGCCACGTTGATTTCTCCTCTGAAGTTACTGCTGCTCTTCGAACAACCGACGGTGCTCTAGTCGTGGTTGACACCATTGAAGGTGTCTGTGTCCAGACTGAGACTGTGCTCCGACAGGCTCTTGGTGAGCGTGTTAAGCCCGTGGTCATCATCAACAAGGTCGATCGAGCTCTACTCGAACTTCAGGTTTCGAAGGAAGACTTGTATCAGTCTTTCTCCCGAACGATCGAGTCCGTGAACGTCATCATTGCTACCTATTTCGACAAGGCACTCGGTGATGTTCAGGTGTACCCATACAACGGTACAGTTGCTTTCGGTTCCGGTCTTCATGGTTGGGCTTTCACCATCCGCCAATTCGCAGTCAAGTATGCCAAGAAGTTCGGTGTGGACAAAAAGAAGATGATGGACCGACTTTGGGGTGACAACTTCTTCAACCCGAAGACCAAGAAGTGGACAAAGGCTGGTGAAGAGGGTGTTGAACGTGCCTTCAACCAGTTTATCCTGGATCCGATCTTCCGAATCTTCGACGCTTTCGTCAAGGGTAAAACTGATGACCTTGTCGCGATGTGCACCAAGATTGATGTCAAGCTTACCCAAGACGAGAAGGAACAGACAGGCAAGGGCCTGCTCAAGACCGTCATGAGAAAGTTCCTGCCAGCCGCCGATGCTCTGATGGAAATGATGGTTATTCACCTGCCATCTCCTGTCACCGCTCAGAGATACCGAGCGGAAACCCTCTACGAAGGCCCATCTGATGATGAGTCTGCTGTCGGTATCCGGGACTGCGATCCAAACGGCCCTCTCATGTTGTATGTGTCCAAGATGGTGCCAACATCCGACAAGGGTCGATTTTATGCTTTCGGTCGTGTCTTCTCGGGTACTGTAAGATCTGGTCTCAAGGTCCGAATTCAGGGTCCCAATTACACTCCAGGCAAGAAGGAAGACTTGTTCGTCAAAGCTATCCAGCGAACCATTCTCATGATGGGTCGATTCATCGAGCCTATTGATGATGTGCCAGCTGGTAACATCGTCGGTCTTGTTGGTGTTGACCAGTTCTTGCTGAAGTCTGGTACTCTCACTACATCCGAAACCTCGCACAACTTGAAAGTCATGAAGTTCTCCGTCTCGCCTGTCGTGCAGCGATCGGTCGAAGTCAAGAATGCTAACGATTTGCCAAAGTTGGTCGAAGGTCTCAAGCGTCTATCCAAGTCCGATCCCTGCGTCCTGACCTACATTTCCCCGTCCGGTGAACACGTTGTTGCTGGTGCCGGTGAGTTGCATTTGGAAATCTGCTTGAAAGATCTCGAGGAAGACCACGCTGGTGTGCCACTCAAGATCTCCGACCCTGTCGTGCAGTACCGAGAGACTGTTGGTGGCAAGTCAAGCATGACCGCTCTTTCAAAATCTCCCAACAAGCACAACCGTCTGTACGTCATCGCCGAGCCTCTTGGTGAGGACGTTTCTCTGGCTATCGAGGGCGGCAAGGTCAACCCACGAGACGATTTCAAGGCTCGTGCGCGTGTTCTTGCCGACGACTTTGGCTGGGACGTCACTGATGCCCGAAAGATTTGGGCTTTCGGTCCTGACACAACTGGTGCTAACTTGGTCGTCGATCAGACCAAGGCTGTCCAGTACCTCAGTGAAATCAAGGATTCTGTTGTCTCTGGTTTCCAGTGGGCCACAAGAGAAGGTCCCATCGCCGAAGAGCCTATGCGATCAGTTCGATTCAACATCATGGATGTCACGCTTCACGCCGATGCTATCCATCGTGGTGGTGGTCAGATCATTCCAACTGCTCGTCGTGTGCTGTACGCGTCCATGCTTCTTGCAGAGCCTGGTCTTCTTGAGCCTGTTTACCTTATCGAAATTCAGGTCCCAGAACAAGCCATGGGTGGTATCTATGGTGTGCTCACCCGAAAGAGAGGTCATGTTTTCTCTGAGGAACAGCGTATCGGCACTCCATTATTCACTGTCAAAGCCTACCTTCCTGTTAACGAATCTTTCGGTTTCAACGGCGAGCTACGTGCCGCCACTTCTGGCCAAGCCTTCCCACAACTAGTCTTCGACCACTGGCAGATCCTACCTGGTGGCTCCCCACTCGACACAAAGACCATGCCTGGTTCGATCGTTCAGACCATGCGAAAGAGAAAGGGTCTCAAGGAAGTTGTTGCAGGATACGAAAACTACTGTAAGTCTACTATCCGTCATGTGCAATGTGCCTATGCTAACCTTCTATACAGACGACAAGTTGTAGATCGATTCAACTGTTCTATGGCATTTTCAACCTGTGCGCTGTTATTTTCGAGGCTTACAGGCATAGAGCAGCTGTGTGGACTGTGCAGCATTTTCCCGCCAAGTTGGTAGCCATGACATCAAAGAACTGTCACGATCTTGCATTCAACGCATTTAAGAGTATTAGGAAACGACGAATGCATGTACTGTGGTCAAGTACGGACGAGGATTGACAGATAATGAGGCGTCAGAAAAGCAATTGAAGGTAGAGATAGATCACGAAATGAAGAATTGAAGGTTTGACACTTGTGCATGTTCAGATATCAGTGAGCCTTTCGTATTGTTCTCGCGCGGCCTCTTAGTATTGTCTTCGAACATTCCACATTCACTTCCATTCCTTCAAACAATCTTGTGACAACCTCGCCCATGGTCATCCTGTTTCACTTTTACAATCTTCTGCAGTCGCTCATCATTCAACAATCCGACCAACCATGTCTAACCACCCAAACCTCTCCAATCAAACTCCCGCCCATATAACCTCTCACCTCCCCAAACTAGCAACGGCAACCTCTTCCTACGCCTCCCGCTACGCCACCGCCTTCACCGCCTCCACCCCCACTCGCGCCAACGCCATCGCCATCCCCAATAACGAACGAGGCACGGCCCAGCACGACGCAGTGCAGCACACAAACGACTACTATGACATCGTCACGCGTTCCTTCGAGGCCGGATGGGGCAAGCAGTTCCATTACGCGCCATTTGCGCCCGGCGATAGTGTGGCGCATGCGCTGACGTTTGTGGTTTATCGGTTGGCGCACCTCATGGGGTTGAGGGCGGGCATGAGGGTGCTGGATATTGGATGTGGCATTGGAGGGCCCAGTAGAGAGGTGGCCAAGTTTGTGGGGTGTGAGGTCGTCGGGGTCAGTATCAATCAGTTCCAGGTATGTTTGAATACGCATTGTTTGGAAGGAGTAGTGTGAGTCAGTAGGTGAGTGAACGAATGTTGACAGGTGTTCTAGGTGAATCGGGCTATTGAGATTACGGCGCAGCAGGGCTTGGGGCATTTGTGTACGTTCATTCAGGGCAATTACATGCACTTGGTTGATACTGTTGATGAAGAGGGGAATGTGGTGGAGGGTTTGTTTCCCGAGGGGTCTTTTGATGCGGTCGTGGCGATTGAGTCGATGTGTCACGCGCCGAGCTGGGAGGGAGTGTATAGACAGGTGTGGAAGGTGCTAAAACCCGGCGGTGTCCTTGGCTTCACGGAGCAGGTGATGGTTGATGAACCTGAAGAGGTTCAGGTGCCGAATGAAGCCGGTGGGAGAGGGGCAGTGAGATCCAATGGTGAGAAGGTGAGGTTCGATGAGGAGAATGCTGAGCATGTTGGAGTGAGGAATCGGTTGGAGGTTGGGACTGGAATTAGCCAGTTGAGGGGGAGTACAGAGGCAAGGATGACATTACGAAAGGTTGGGTTTGGGATTGAGGTTGATGAGGATTTCGCAAGATATTTTGACCGATTGTATGGTGAACCGGCTGTTGTGAGGGGCCGTGATGGACAGGTTGAGAGTTGGTCGATGGTTAAGATTCCGAACAGAAACGGGATGGGGTTCCACTACGCCCCAGCGCCGAAGGAACCATATCCAGAAATAAAAGTTGGGTTGCAAAATGGTGGGAGGTATTCAGTTCCACCGGTTTATCGGCCTTGGTGGTACCCTTTGATGGGGAACAAATTGGCTGTGGAGCTGGGGGCATCGGCTGAGGATCGATATTTGGCATCACAGATGAGCCATCGAAATCGGAGTTTCTGGTTCGGTTTGACCAAAATCCTGGTATGGCTGGGTATCTGGCCTTCGTCAATCGTTGCGGTTAACAAGACCATGACTTTGTGTGTTGATGAGTACCTGGCAGCAGGGAGCATGGGTATCTTCACCCCATGTTGGATGTTTGTGGGTCGGAAGATAGAACATGGCCAAGAGGCATAACCACTGAACCTACTCAGCAATAACAGGAAAGCCGGTCAAGTTAAGATAAAGGTGGAGGCAATCCAGCAATAATAGGCAATGCTAAAAGTAAAACCCAGACAACTGTTCAGTCGTGGTATCTTGCCTTCGAGCATCGTCGATCATGAGCATCTGTACAAGATTTCATCGACAACTGACCATATTGAATATACAGATGTGGTTTTCAAATCGTAGCTTAGCATTGACGGTTTCTTCCTCAATGGATTTCGTTTGCCTTTTACGTGCTTAACTTCGTATCACACTCTCTCGCTTGCTTCGAGACGCGCTCCCAGGAGTGGTACTTCCTGTCTTGCTCGCATTCGCACTCGTTCTTAGTAAGTTGGTTGCGGCACTTCGTTCTCTTGCCATCCCTTCCAATCTTGAGTCTTCGGACACATCCTTGTGCCTTCGTCTTCTCATTCTACCGTCAGTGCCATAGACCACGGTCCAGCTTGAAACGACTGCTCCAGCGGGCAAGTTCACACCAGCACAAATTTTGGAATGTGAATTGATGAAGCAACCTGGTGAGACGGTGACTCCCGGCTCGAGAATAGCAAAATCAGCGACTGTGCACGGAGGTTGGAGGTTGACGTTAGGATGGATATACACACTTCTTCCGATGGTTATCGGAAGCTCTGGCTCATTGGCTAACCCCTCTTGTGTAAAGACACCACTGTTGGATCCCAAGGTTTGTGTATTCGAATCGGTCGCTGCGAGCAGTGCTTTGGGTGCTTGACCTTTATGCAGCATTATTGAGTCCTTGCCAGAGAGATTGCCAATTGTACACTTTTCTGAAATAATGCTGCCCTCTTTAATGGTGATTGGCCCCATGTCGGTGAATAGCTTCGACCGAGGATGGACGAGAACGCCATTTTCCAGAGTCAGCAGATGCGTGCCTTTGACATAAGATACAGGATCAAGGTGGCAGTATGGTGATATGTTCACTGGTGGAGAGCCGCTAGAAGGAGGCTTCGAAGGAGTCGAAGCCATCTGCACGACGTGATGACAAAGAAGGTTTATGAATCCCTTTAGAATGTGCTCGTCAAGACAGGCACGTTCATTTCCTATTGAGACAGAAGTTGATGTGGAGAATGGTATCTTGGGAAATGAATGCACCAGACGCGGTCGTTGCGACGCGTTTGATTGGTTGCACGCGAACCTGCTCTTAGGATGGGGCTTCCGATGTGAAAGATTCACATGAATGTTCTACAGCCGAATCTGCCCGTTGACACAGAGAGCAAAATGAGAGATGTCATATTACGATGTTGACGCCATCTTGACAGATGCACAGAAAGTACCATGTACTTTCGAAATTGATGTGCCCGGCTTAGGTTATCTAGACGGCAATCCTGGAGGGACAGTATGTGATTAATAGTCGATGTGCTCAGTCCAACCATTAATGAAAGCATAGGTAAAGGCGGGCACCAAACTCGACCTACCACTATGGTTGGGTGTCATGCTTGCAGTCTCGAGCGGGTAAGCCGCTACGACTTATACCATGTGGCCATTCAATCTGAGCTAATTTAGCAACAATTCTGGCTCGCAGCCTCTTGTGACCCTCGACTTCCCGGCACCTCTACAGCAGAGGGTGATCAATGCATTAAAGGCTGATCCGAACTCGGTCGACCTGCGCGCACAAGCTCCACACTTCTACGCTCTTGGAGCCAGAATACTAGACCTTTTTGAGGATGATGAAATGGTGGATGTCTTGACCGATGTGAGTGTGGGCGATGTGTTTCGGATGGTTTCAGTAGCGCCGCTGACACAATGCAGACGTTCCGAACTCGAGCGGCGAAAATCGCTGATCATGCTCACAATGCTCGAGGTCCATTGACGGATGGCGTGGACTTCTTGCGTGGACTCGATGAAAGTGAGAGAGTGGTGTTCAAGAGTGCTCATGAAGGCCCAAAGAGTGTCAAGAATTGGTCTCAAGATGTGAAGAAAACAAACACATAGATGCTTTACCCAAAGCAAATAACCTAGCCCACCCCTCCCGCCGCTTCCTGAACTTTCTTCGCTTCCGGAGCTTCGTCGATAAATGTAGGCACTTCGTCTTGCAGGAACGATGGTACTCCTCCCGCACTTTCCGTTTGCTGTTCAAACATCATGTCTTCTCCCAGTGCTTCTAGTTCGGCATCGAGCTCGGCTTCGTCAACATCGTCAGGTATATCGTAGGCCCGACCCATGCTTTCACTGATTTCATTGCCCAGCTCCATTAGATCTGCCATCTCGTCTTGAATTTGCTCAATCTTGTCGATGTCGATCTTTCCATACTGTTTCCTCAGCTCCTTGTTCGTCGTCTTCATGGCGTCGACGGTGGTCATGACATTCTTGAGATTGTCCTGCATCATACCCGCTTGCTCCATGTTCCACGACTGCTGCTGTAGTTGGTCCCGCTGGGACTCGTACATCTTGCGCTGCTGCAGGACTTTGAGTGCTTTCTGCTTGATCGCGTTCTTGCCCGGGCCGTCCCTCATTTTAGCCATCTTCTGCTGATATGTGCTGAGGTCGGAGTTGAGTTTGGCAAGCTTTACATCGACCGAGTCTATCCGTGTTTCAACCTGGATGCCCATTAGCCAAGCCCAGCTACTACGCGCAACAGAAGGCATACCCCTTGAATAGCACTGTTCAGAGTGGGCTTGGGCGCATTGTTCTTTGCGCCGAAGAGACGATTCATCTCGACTCAGCGTCCAGGCTTAACGCAGCTGGTGATTCACTTTGAGCGGGGAACCACGGGCTTTGGAGTGTGCTCTGGAAGGAGGGCGATGTGGTTGGAAGTTGTGATATTGTCGCGGCAATTACTCATTGAATGGTGGCAGCCTCGCAATGCATTAACGTGGATCTCCCGCAGTGCGTCATGGGGGCTCGCTTCAGTTTAGGCCGGGAGATTTCTTCGACCGCTGCCGACCGTCGTCATCCCTCGCCTCGAACCCAAAGTGCATAAGCGTTTGGCGTTCATGCCACGAGGGGCCCGCACATCGCAATCTCAGTCAACAGCGGTACCCCCATGTCCTCGTGTCGCATGCACCACTGCTAGCTGAATACATCGAGCACTCGACCGCTCCCTTTCATGCATACATTGTCGCGTAAAACATTCTGATATTCTTATGAGGACGCTTTTCCCGAGCCTCTCGTCCAGTGTACAACATTGTTCCCCTTCAACTTAAATCACACCCCGGTTCACGCCTTACATTCACTGACTAAAGCTCAACAAACGAGCAATATCTATTAAACGACTTCCACAACCTCGTCCGGCAGTGACCGAGTACTTGCCCTGCGCGTATTGGATATCCGTCGTATGAGTCCTTCCAGAACAAGCCACTTCCGCAAGAGCATAACCTAGCCCTTGATAAAGAAAGTGTCCCGAGTTATTGTTCGCCCACAATGTTCTGGCGCTTCGGCGGTTACTCCAATGTCTCGACCATCGACACGTTGCTGGACAAACAAACCACCACCCTGGAAGAGCTTCTTGAAGAGCAGGATCTCATTCAAGAGTTGAAGTCTCACCACACAAAATTGATCGAGTTCCTACGCGACGATGAACGACTACACACCCTACTCAGGTATGTCGTGGCCCCTGGTCCGAATGTTGAGGAAGATGAGTTACGCGAAGGGAACGGCGAAGAAGAAATCAAGTTTGACGAGGAGCAAGAAAAGGCTGAGAAGAAGCGGCTGAAGTACGCCTTTGTGGCCTGTGAAATATTATCATGTGAAACGTGGTCCATCACGGAGGCTCTGATGTCGAACACGGACTTTCTCAAGGAGTTCTGGGACTTCTTACGTCGACCTGCGCCGGTAGATCCTCTACAAGCAGGCTACTTTACCAAAGTCAACGAGACCCTACTCGAGAAGAAGACGGAGGAGATGTTGGATTTCTTCAGATCTTTGCCGGGGATAGTGCCTGCCATTCTGCAGCATGTGGACTGCCCCATGGTCATGGATCTTCTCCTGAAGATCATCAGCCTGGAAAAAACAGAGGGTGGGGCAGGAATCGTGGAATGGCTACACGATCAGGACTTGATCCCCAGCCTGCTTTCCAACCTATCACAAGATTGCAACTCTTCGACACAAACTTCAGCAGGAGACTTTCTGAAAGCTATCATCACCATCTCGGCCAATGCAGCGCAGAATGAGCAGTCATGCATCGGGCCTAATAGTTTGACAAGACAACTTGTATCAGAGCCCTGTATTAAACAGCTGATATCACATATGCTGAGGGGAGGAAACCCTTTGACTGTGGGCGTTGGCATCGTTATTGAAGTCATAAGGAAAAACAACTCTGATTACGATCCTGAAAATGGCCTCAATCCGGAAGCTGCTCCGACAAGCCACGATCCAATTTTCCTCGGCACCCTGCTGAGAGAATTTGCAAGACATGTGCCTGACTTCACCCGTCTCATCTTGAGCACGAGACACACTGTCACCGATGGTGAAAAGACAAGGACTGTTGACCGTGGCCTTCTCAGATCTGCGTGGGGTCAAAACATTGAACCTCTTGGCTTTGATCGTTTCAAGACTTGCGAGCTTATGGCAGAACTACTGCATTGTAGTAACATGGGACTTCTTAATGAGGCCGGAAGCGAAGATTTCGTAAAAGCGCGTGATGCTGAGAGGGAGCGGATGCGCGCCGCGGGCAAGTTTTCCGCACATAAACAATCCGAGGACTCAACTATCGACATGTCCTTGGCCTCGTCCAAGCTAGAGTCATCTTTTGCCGCTTCTACAGGCACCACTTCGGACGAGCTTCGCGCTGGTGGGCCAAACGAGGAGGACGGATTTGAGAAGGTCACTGCGCCAGAAACAAAACCGCTGACAATATCAGACTCTGATGATCTTGTGGACGAGCCACTTACACCAACAAAGCCCACATTGCAAGCGCTAACCGGTCTGAAGTCGCCAGTTCATGGTCTCGATGAGAATGTGCGAAGACTAAGCCTCGAAGATACTGAGATGTCTTCCGCTGCCGATCTACCAGATATCTCAGTGAAATCTTCCGAGCTCAAAAGCGGCGACATATCTCCTCACCCTGAGGACAAACCTGCGCCGCTGTTCTCCAAACGAGCTGACCCGAACAAGACACCTACTGCAGCCAGCCCTGAACCTCCAACTAGTCCGAAACTTGGGCAAGATGTTTCTATGACAGATGTTCTGGCAAGCAGAAGCCTCATCGAAACAGAGGCGCCCAAGACTGAACCACCGAAGGCTGACAATTCCGAACCTGCTGTGGTTGGCGATTACTTGAAGATGATGTTTGTTGAGCACAAGGTCGTACCGACTATTCTAAGTTTCTTCTTTAGATTCCCCTGGAACAATTTCCTCCACAACGTCGTCTATGATGTCGTACAACAAGTCTTCAATGGACCAATGGATCGAGGACATAACAAATTCCTTGCCTTTGACTTGTTTGAGACTGGCAAAATTACTGATCAGATCATCCAAGGGCAGCAGCGTAGTGAGGAAGCCGAAAGAACCAAAAATATGCGATTAGGATACATGGGCCACCTGACCTTGGTGGCCGAGGAAGTGGTCAAGTTCGGAGAACGACATCCAAAGGAAGCCTTATCTGAACTAGTTCAGGACTCCATTTACGGCAAGCCCTGGGAGGAATATGTAAACAAGACATTGGCAGAGACACGAGACCGGGATAACGCCATTCTTGGAGGCTTCAGGCCAGAAAATGGTCTCGGACCCCGACAGGCTGTGCTCAACGCTGTCAATGCTAATTCCGGATTCGCGGGTTCGAATGCACTTGCGCAAGCAGGTCTCACTGGTGGGCAGCAGGGACTTGACAGTGTTGATTTGTCGAATAATGGCAGTGCCACCTCCGCTGGTTATTCGACTTCGGCAAGCTCACTTCTTAGTGGTTTCGGGAGCTCTTCTGATGATGAGGATGATGATATGGATGACGACCATGATGATAACAATGTTCGTACTGTGATTCAGCTGTCAGCGGCAGATACTGGTATTACGGCTGAGGCTTCAGATCAGCCTGTTCCTCTAATACCTCCTCCTCCCACACCACTAAACACTGAGCCATCTCGTGCACGAAGAAGGTTCGCTAAGAGGTTGGCCATGCATAAAGCCCAACAAGAACAAGAAGCACAAGAAGCAGCTGCCTCAGAATTCGGTATGGAAGACGATCCCTTTGCAGCACTTGGTGATAATGATGACCAAGATAACGATGATCCCTTCTCATTGGACGAAGAGGAGCAGGATATCACTTCCTTCGGCAAGCGAACCAACTTTCATGGGCAGAGCAACAGTGGTGAGTCGACGGCTCATTCCAACAGCCGCGGAATAAGTGGTCTGTTCTCTACAGGTCATCACGGATCAAAAGCGTATTCACGCGGCTCTCTTGATGATGAATCCTCCAGTGATTCTGGATCTGATGACAATGCAGATCATACGCCACTAGAAGCTCGCACCACTCTAGAAAGGCGGCCTCTTGATGTTGATGATGACGATGATGAAGAAATGGGTGAAATGGTGGGCCCTAGCAATGAGCCTAACAGCAGTGACGAAGAAGACCTAAGCATGTCTGAAAGGCGGCAACTTGGTGTTTACCCGTCAAAAGGCGATGATGAGCCGGTTTCAGAATTCGACGGTCAAGCAGATGAGGACCGCGAGGATGATGTTGTTGAGATACCCATGCCCAAGAGCAAACGACGATCAAGGGGCTCTTTGGGATGACTGAGCTAGAGAATTAACCCAGTTCTTCATATTCTACGGTCGAACCTGATAAAATACTGTACTATATGCATCTACGACGCTGCCATTTGTTGCAGCCGATAGCAGGATGTGACCTCTTCCGTGTAAGACGGGTTGGGCTGAAGCATGAAACGGGCGAGAGGTTCAGGATGAGACATGGAGACAATCACCGTGCCTGCTTGGGTGGTGCCGGGGATTTGTGCTACCTCAAGCAACAACTGTACAACATTGACGTGATCTAGTGCTGTCTTGAAGCCCTTCTAGATGCACCTTCGAGGCATGACAATAAATATGCGTAATTCTTATAAGCACGTTTTTGAAATGCCAACGAACCAAGGTCGGGCGCAGACCAGGGATCAGCGTTAGCCGCGGGAAGTGCCATAGTGCCGCCCACTTTTGCTTCTTGTTGCGGAGGCGTCGAAAAGGGACCACTATCTGCTCGATGGTTCCTTGCTGTAGATCATCGTTCTCTCGCTATCCAAGCTCATCATCACTAATGGCACTACTGATGTCGAATATACCCGCCAATACTACCAAGACTTACAATAGGGACACGAACAAGTGTGCCTAAGTTCGCCAGAGCTATCGCATTGAATGCTGCAAAGGACGTTCCTTCATTGCGTCACACGACGTTGACGCAAAATGGGCGGCGGAAGCTCTAATAAGCCCATTGTCTTCGTGTTTGGAGCGAAGAAAGGTGACAATGAAAGTCGCAAGAAGAATTTATCGGCGATCAACACTCAAGTCGCATATCGCGCGCACGAGCGACGGCGCGAGAAGAAAAGCCGACAGCGAGCCCAGGCCAAGGAAGATGGGAAAGTAGACCAACCCGGATCAACCAACGATCCCACGCTATCGGCTCACACTTCAATGAACAATATGAGTTCTGGTAACTTGAATGTAAATCCATTGCAAACGCTGCGAGCAGCGAGCAGCGCCGAGAAGAGCACATTTCCGGTTCCGGCGCAAGGCTTCAGCCACATCCTTCACCTCTCAAATAATGGGTCAACACAACAAGTCTTTGCTCTTAACCAAGATGCCAATCTTCGACCTCAGAACGCCAGACGGGAGTCAGACCAGTCATCAGATAGTAGCTCCGATCACGATGCCGCCAACAATGACGTTTGGTCGGCATCACCCTCGTCCGGCAGGCACTCCTCACCAGCGACAGACTTGACCTCGCCGTCGCCAGTCGCACCTGCTCCATTGAACGGATATTTCGACAAAGCTCTTGATCCATTCTTCAGACTGCCAGTTCCTGCAACTGATCGTGAGCAGTGGCTCGTACATTTCTGTGAGTGAAGTGTTAGTTTTTCCTCCTCCCATCACTGACGCATGTAGATTTTCGAGAGATGGGCCACATCGGCTTCGGTACACATACAAACTCATTGTTTTGTCCGGATCGCGACTGGGTGTCGAAATATGTGTCAACCAAATCTTTATGTCTTCAGTGGGTCCTCATCCTCGCAGAAGAGTTTCTTGGAATGATGGGTGGCTTGTCAAACCGGACCGAGATGATCGAACGCAGAGCAAAGACGTATGGCGCTCTCAGTTCGATTCTAAAATCGAAGGTGGTCGACCGCGATGAAGGCATTAGCGGGATCATGTATGCCGCCATTGTGGACACCGCACGGACGAGTATGCACTTGGAGGCTCTTGATCGGTTCATTAACGATACGGGTGGTTTCGAGGCCTTCCTCAATGGTCCTCTGGGTATCGCCCACCCGGAGCATGTTGCGACCGCTTACGCATTCGGCAAATGCCCTGTTGCGAATATCAATGATCTCGAGCCGCTCATATTCCGGTTTGGAAAGACTCTTCATGAGCTGAATGAATCAGCAAAACACGAAGAGCAAGAGAAGCGTCGAATCCAAAACAGACGGCCCTGGGACGCCTTGAGTCGCCAAGTTGTTGATGGCAATGGGTCATTGGTGCCCTCAAATCACGATGAACACTTGCGCTACTTTATCAAAGCTCAACAGGACTGCTTCTTGAGTGACTGTGTTGGTCATCCTGTTAACGCAGTACTGGACACATCTGCCGACTATTCCACGCAAGCACGCCACTTTGCTGTGCTGGCACAATTGCTTTTGATATTGAAAGAGTTCGACTATTCATACCTAGCAAAGGCCATGTTCCTCAAACGACTAAAATATGTGGCGGAAATGAGCTCAGCAAGAGATCCTCGGACTGGCCAAGCTTGCTTAACGAATGCAGGCCTACTTCTAATTAACTCATTTGTCAGACAAGAAGTGCAGACACATTTCGACCGTACAAAGACTCTTGCGAAAGGAGTCAAAATCAGCGCGGCCGTGGTTGATTTCTTGAAAGTGTTCCCTCTGCTGCAGATACAGACAAGAGTTATGGTTGCGTCGTGGCTTCGCGAGTGGCTTTGCCCGGACGACCGTTTTGAAGGAATGCAATTTCAAGTTCTACAAGAGAAGGACTTGGCTGCTATAAGTGCAGAGATTAAAACTGCATGGTTCCGAGGCGCCAATGGAGCACCTTGAGTATAATGCTGGTTGCTACATCGGAGACACAACGTAAGCGTGATGTTGGCGAATGTCTGTGGCCAGCACGCACACAGCATCCCGTGAGATTGATACACCATGGCTCATCAACCGACAGTGGGAGAAGGATGTGATCGGGCTGTCACTTCTCATGCTTCCGTTGACGACCAATGAGGTTTTGGTTTGAGAGGGTGACATGGTGCTAGCCCCTATGTCACTGAGGCACCTAGAAGCTCTCGGGCTTACAACAAACCAGCCAGTGACTGTCCTGGCCTCCGGTCATTTGGAAGGAATTAGCCGTCGTGACGACCTGTCAGGCAGACCAAATGTCGCCAGAAATAGGGAGGCACGTTCATGCACAAACAACGAGAGCCAGCATCGCTGTTTACAGTCGCCTATACGTGGTATGACCCTGAAGATAAGTAGGGAAAGGTTGTCGAGACAAGATACTACAGCAAGCTTGAGGGTCAATGCAGTAAACTTACAATGATTTTGGTGGATATAGGCAAACATTGTCTACTGCCGCTCGGAGAAGGAGGAGCAGATTGAAATATCCTAAGCAGGCGCTAAAGAACGGCGAGATTCGCAGATATCGTCCATCATGGTTTTGAGGAGTGAAGAACAATGTATTATCAGGACGAGGAATTGACGCAATGCTCATTCATGTCATGCAAGATGTTATCAGTTAAAAACAGTTTCGACATCGAGTCATGATATCTTTTGTTGGTCGCTTTTCTGACTCGAACAGTCCTACGCAGCGATAAGATGTCATGCCGCGTTTTTTAGTGGCTACATGTTGTCTGCTAGTAGTGGTGCAGACAAGCACTGTTACTCACTTCCATAAACTTGGATCTGCTTTGTCCTTTTCTCTTCTTTTGCTTCTCGCAAATCAGTGTCAGCCTGCTTGTCTTTGGAGTGAAGCGTTCGCAGCTCACGATTGCACGAAGTGCCGTTTTGCGACTTGTCGCTGCGACTGCCACCGTCTTAGCTGTATTTTCTGCATTGAGCATTTTCCAGAGTATCACTATGCCTCGACGTTCTTTTCACACTGCAACTTTGAACTCTGCGGGCACCGACACATCTTCGTTGACAGCTTCGGATGATGCGCCGCCGAAGTCGATCCCGACGACACTCACCGACTCGCTGCCTCTACCTTCACTGATCGTTTTCGACCTTGACTACACTCTGTGGCCCTTCTGGATCGACACTCATGTTACGCCACCGCTGAAAGCAAACAAGGACAACTCCGGCATGACGGATCGCTACGGCGATACGTATACCTTCTACCCTGAAGTGCCCTCAATCCTCTACGAACTGAAGCAACGCAACGTGCTGATGGGCTTGGCGAGCCGGACGCACACTCCTGACCTCGCAGGTCAGATGTTAAGGGCGGTCAACGTTCCAGTCCCCAAGCATTACCTACCCAAGCAAGACGGAGGAGAAGACAATGACAAGGGCATAGAACAGCCGCGGAAAGCAATCAGTTTCTTCACATTCCGCGAGATCTACCCTGGTGCGAAGACTCGACATTTCAGACAGATACAAGCTGCGACCAAGAGTTTAGCGAAGTCAAGAGACGACATTGGCAAGAGTGGCATTCCCTTCGAGGAGATGCTGTTTTTCGACGATGAGTCGAGAAACCGTGATGTTGAGCACGAACTCGGTGTGACCTTCTGGCTAGTGACGAGCGGTGTCACAAGAGCAGAGATCGACGCTGGTATCTGGGAGTGGAGAGAAAGACGGGGCATTACAAAGAGTGACCTCAAGGGCAACACAAGTGGTGGTGGTTAGGGGAGCAGCATTTGCCTCCTTACATCACCACTTAAATGCTTGATTCACTGGTTTTGTCTCGAGTCGTTGGATGCTTCTGGACCAGTCCAGTGCCTCAAGAATCCGGTTCGGTTGGATCCCGCGTCAGAAAAACGTGGGGAGATGTTTAAAGCTAGCTCCACTGGGCTGCGTCAGTCGTTCTCATGCTAAATCACTTCTTCAGCATTTCCCCCTGAACGTCGTCATGGCGATCCAGGCGGTATTTTGTGAAGGAGACGATCCGACAGTCCCATACTGCTGCGACCTGCCAAGAGAGGTTTGCCTGAACAGACCTGGGAGAGTTGATCACGAAGATCGCAATCCTTACAACTCGGCGCGGCATCAAACATTGCTAAAATCGGCAACGATCACTGCCTACCACTTTAGATGATCAAAGTCGTCGCAAAGCTTGGTGATTGGTTGATGCTCATCCTTCGGCGCCAAGAAAACGCCAGATTGGTCCTAGCAATCTTACAACCTTGGGGCTGTGGAGGGGGCCATCACGTCTGTGGATGGCCAGCCTTACCTGCCTCTCCTCTCCTGAAAACATCTCGACTCCACGCGATCCCAAAGGATGAAACTGGACTTCGGCTGTGCACCCATTGTTGATGTTACTTACATCAGAGGTGAGCAGGCCAAACATGAACACTCTTTTCACATCCATTTCTCTTTAGACCGAGTGTTGGCACGTTTACTCCTCCGCTTTTCATTACAGCCTCTCAACCGTAACATTCGTTTATTATTGAAGCAGACTCACAGATCATCAAGTGGAGTCACGCGACACACAGGCGACAACGTCATTAAAGTCAGATAGCATTAAAATCACAACAAGCGACGACTGCTCGTACCAACATCCTCCAGGATGAGGTCCTCAACTACGTTCGTCTTATCAATACTCACGCTCCTTATATCAACAACACTCGCCGCAAACACAACAACGCAAGATTTTCGAGTTGAATGCTCACTCTTCCCACGCAACATAATTGGCAACGCCACGTTTAACCCAGACGCAATCACCGGCCTGTCTAAAGCCCTCAGCGACAACAGCTTCAACCCTGCACTTCCAGCCGACGGCATCACATTGAAGCCAGGCCGCTCTTCACGTGTTGGCTGGGCCGGCTCAGGCGGCTACCAGGTCTGCATACAAAATTTCTGGTTCTTCAGGACGCTCACTGTGTCGTTGGACGACATGAGTGCGGCAGTTGCACAACTCAGGACGTCGTGCTGTACGGACACGAATCGAGTTCAGAGAATAACCGATCCCGGCCGAATGGGATTGTGCCAAGATGCGAGGGGTGTGGTCAAGGCGACGGATGGGTCGGAGGTCAAGATAGTGGCACAAGGATATGGCGAGAGATGCTGTGGGATGTGGGGATGCTGAGGCGTATAAGGAGAGGTAGGAGCTATGATTGCATTGTCGTTTGGGCTACGTAGTACGAAGATAAATGGATTGGCCTGCTGAACGAAGCGTCGGAAATGATTAATGATAATGAAAATTCATGGCTTGGAGGATCATAAGGGATTCAATATCTACCGTGCTCAATCACCACTTTTCCTAAATTTTATTGACCGACAGACGAAAGCGGGTTGCTCTAGAATAGCACCTTTGTACCGAGGCTGGTGCGAAAACTCGCTGACTTAACATGAGAACATCAATATCAAGATCAGATATAGAGTTGCGGAAGGCCTTGGGTTTCGCCTTGTTGAAGAGACTAGATGCGGGAAAGGCTTAGATAGGTAAACAAATACAAGTGCTCACCGAGGACTATTTGCAACATCAGTAAGATGGTAGCGGAATTTACATTCATGTCAGACTGTGCCTAGCTATCCATCTCTTCCATGCTATGAGCCAATCCATCCACCCGTCATGTTTCCCGTCACATAGATAGAATGGTCCTGTAAGCCGATGCCCAACCATAGCCCCGTATGTTGTATACCACACCAGCCACACCCCCAACCAGCACCAAGCTGAATAACACCACGCTAAATGCTCACATTAACAGACTCAACATGACGATCTATCCGTGCATGGTACAAACATGACCCATCACCCCTCATTCATACAAATTGTTCCGACTTTCTCTCGTCCTTATTAGACAGTACTGTATATGCTTCAGTATATTTCAACATTGATATAGGGTGGTGAACCGCGGCAAAATTGAGGATCGGACTCGTTGGTTATGCATCAAAGGTAAGCAGAGTTGATTGAATACCAGGCTTTGGAATTGCCATGACTGCAACGTCATCAGATGGCGCTGACCAAGAATGATGAAGGTCAATGACAGCAGGACCTAGTTAGCTACGGGGTGAGTCAAGCTTTAGGACGCGCTTCGTTTGCCGTCGATCGTTGTCGATTCGGATCAAGAGGTTTGCCGAAGGTGCGCCGAGTATTGGCTTTCTAAGCTGGACTCTTGGCAGATGACTGACCATTTCGGCGTGAGTTCTGGTTGTCATCGTTGATATTCATCCCGCCAAGGCCGGTAGATAGGAATGCAAATGGGTCGGCACCTTGTTGTTCACCATAAAAACCATTTTGCCCTTGACCTTGGAGTTGTGTGTCAGCGGCACCAGTAAATGCGGCTTGGGCAGCGGGATGACTGAACGAGGAGTGGGACACAGTACTCGATGCGTAACCAGGATTCATACCACCCATCTGTGGAAAGGCAGCACCAGGACCCCCCATAGGTGCAGGCATTCCGTATTGTTGAGGTGGAGGCTGGGCAAATGCAGCACCAGATCCGAAGGCATTTGCGCCTGGGCCATAGTGGCCAGGGCCAGGAGTGCTAGCCATCGAGCCAGGACCCATACCGTACTCCGATGGCGGAGGGCCCATGGGTGAAGAAAAGGCTGTTTGATCGACGATGATGGCGGCACCAGATCGGGGAGCACCGCAGCGCAGACAATTGACGTTCTTGGCGAAGTTGTGGTAAGAGCAGCCCTCAGAACCGCAGCGCCAGTCACCAGCTCGGAATGGAACAACACCTGCTCCACCACGACCATGATGGCCCATGCCGTGACCGTGAGGCCCCATGTGCGGTGGGTGACCCATCATGTGGGGAGGGGCGTAGCCGCCATAGTTGTAGCCGTAAGGATCACCACCTGATCCGGCAGCGGGGAAAGAACACCTGAAGCATGCAGTTCTGCGCTGGAAATTGGAAAAGCCGCATGATGGACAGTTCCAGTCACCCGGACGCGGCCGGTTCTTGCTAGGAGGAAACGGCGTCAGGATGTCGGCTGCTCGGTCCAGGACTCTACTCGAAGATGGTGAGACCTCGATGGCCTTCTCATTGAGAGCTCGACCGTTCATACAGAGAGATTCTGCGGCCTGTCAAAGTGTCAGTGTCGAACATTCTTGATGCATCAGCAGCAGGGTGATGCGAGACAGGCATTTCCATGACGTACCTCTTCGTGCGAAGAAAAGACAGCAAAACCAGAGCCAGTAGGTTTGTGTTGATCAGGAGTTCTCAAGGTCCAGAAAGCAATAGGCCTGCCACCAAATTGTGTGAACCAGCTTTCAAGCTCAGATTGAGTTGTATCATGAGGGAGGCCATTCATATGAAGAACTTTGGATCGCTCTTTGAGGAAGGCATTGACATCAGCCCTAGCATCCATTGGTCTGCTGAGGATTTCAGGGTGCTCATGCTGAGGCTGAGACTTGCGGATGAGACCACGTAGGACTCTAGCCAGGGTTATGGCCTCTTCCATGGCACGACGCGGTGAAGCCGGTGCAAGTGCTTGAAGATGGAAGGGTAGATTGTGTTTGATTGGCGCCGAGGATTGCACAGGCTCCACCTCGAGCGCTGCACATATGTTTGCTAGTTGATTCGGGCTGAAGGGGAGGGACTCTGGATGTCTCTGTTGCCACTTGGAATATTCCTGGCGTAGGTCAAATGTCCGGCTGTGCTGCAAATAGGCTGGTAGGACGACAGCTTTGTCTCGGGCTTCTCGAGGCAGCTGGACCCGCAGATCCCAGCTGTCGAGAGTGACGAAAGCGAATTCGAGATTCTTAGAGGTCAAATGCTCCTGGGCGAAGTTATCGAATCGGGTGATGGCGTCCCTGAAGGATCCAGCATTTCGAACATGCTCCCAGGTCAGAGTGGTCAAACTAGCTGCTCGTGTGTCAGAGCGTTGCCGTCGTACACGACAAATATGCTTGCACAGCCTAACTTACTGCACAGTGGTGTGATGGGAGTGTTGACCGGCTTCACAAGAACACTTTCTCGGTAGAGCTTTGGCACCACGATGATCAGCTCAACTCTTTCTCCAGGCCCGGCAGGCTCTGCTGTTCGCTTACCTCGTCACAATTCTTGCTGTCGAGGAGCATCCAACCAATTTCGATCACTTCTGCCGAGTCTTTCGTAACGTACACTCCGTGTTCATCACATGTAGTTGCCACGTGTATGACCACATACCGGTCCAGCTTCGGGGTGGGGGATGTAGTGGCTGCCATTCTGCAATATGGTATGGATAATTTTCTTCTCTTTTGCTGGGGTATTTCACACCGGAGACAGTGCAATGTAACGACAGGATGAGGATATATCTGGACAATGTACTGCAGGATGGAGTGTCAGAGAGTGATGCCTGATGAAGCCGGATACTCGAATCAGACTCGAGCAGCCATGGATAGACGGGCCAACGTACCAGAACAGTGGCAACTGAGCACGACCGATGAACCAACTCCTTGCTGAACCCAACCCTGCAAATAAGCCGCCGCTGTACCGCAACGATGATATGCGCAGAAAAATATACAACGAGGAAAAGAAGACGGCGGGTGAAGATGGGAGTTGTGTGAACAACAGTTGGAAGAAATTGAGATGCCGGCGAAGTCGAGGACTTTACAAGTCCCGAACTAGCGATGAGCTAAGTTTCTTGGGCTCCGAGCACTTGGAAGCTTTGGCAACTCTGGCGCACAAACCGACTGCGTGGCTCCTGCCTATCTTGTTCGGGAACACCTCGCCGCTGCAATGACTGGGCAATGGCCACGCCTTTTTTTAAAGCCTCGGACAGTTAACGGCTTATCAACGCCGAATTCTGATGTCTGAAGCAAACGATTCAATCATGTTTGCGCAATTCGCCAGCTGAGCTCTTGCATGTCTTACTTTTGAATCCATCCGAAACATTAAATACGTTCTGGCGAGGCTGAACGCTTAAAAGAAGTGCATTCTTCGCTTGAAGAGAACATGGCAAAACAACGTATACCATGGGCAATTAGGCCCTTGAGTACTTACAGGTAGTAAACTTTGTTGACAAATGCATTAGCTCAGCTGCAGAAATGAATTCTTGGACGTATGCACTATCCTTTCAACCACATTGCGCTGTCTAGATTGTCCCAGTTGGGTCTACGAAGGGCCCTCCAATACGAGAATTTGGACAGACTGTCACCTTGAGCACTGCGAAGGAGTCGTTGAACCTGTGTAAATGATGCTTATGTCACAGTACTGGGTAGCTCATACCTGACAATACTTGATCGAGCGCATGCTCCTCTTTTGGCTTGATTCAACGGCGACCTGTCATGTACTGGTACAAGGATGAGCGCCCTCAGTCAGACCTGTTCCTTGATATTGTTTCCTGCCAGGCAGTTTGTTTCAAACCGTCAACTTGACTGGCTTTCTGGTCTACGCTAGGACATGCCCATTATCTGTTGTGCCTCATCGGTCTTGACTAGTCAATCACAAAAGTCTAGACGTGTTAGTACCGTCATTAAGCATACTTGTAAACGGCTTTTGTTCGCGCTGCAAGGAGAGATGCAACTCGCTTCTAGTACTCCCCGTTAGCGACTACACTTGCGGAAGCGTAGAATCGGCAGAAGGTTTGGGAGGGGAGGCATTCTAGCTGCAGAATAGGGCGGCCGGGTATGGCATTCCGCTATTCCGTGGCGTGTGCTGCGTCATGGTCGGACTTCCAACGTTGTCGAGGTGGGTCTCTTCTGAAAGCCAGCAGTGCCATGGCCATTCTTCAAACGTTGCACAGCTGGGCATAAAATCACGAGATTACCTCGCCTGTGAGCAGACTTTGTTGAGCCTCGATTTTAGTGCCAAACCCCCTTTTTAATGTGATAATGATCAGTCTCGGGACTTTCCAGCAAAGCATTTAAGGTGTCTTTTTCTAAAGCCGTGAGGCATGTTCGGTAGCCCTATCACTAGCGCGGTACTCAATTTCTGTGAGATTCGGTTTGGCCGCCTTCAGCAGCTCATATTTGGAAAAGAATGCCAGATTTTGGCAAGAACTAAACATCAAAACCGGGATCAGGCTTTGATGCTAGCTACGGATGACCACCTTGGCTTCCGACTCAAATGAGGTCCACACAGCGATGTTGAGATCCGCCGTGCTGAAAATTGATGGCCGTCGTTTTCATGAGAATGTACTTGAGAAGCGCTCATCTTCTCGGATATCAGCTTAGGTCTACCAAACCATTCTTGATGGAGGGAAAGTACAAGATGGCATGGTGTGCTGGGCTTTATGCAGCTCACTCTACAAGACATCCGGCAATGGTGTACTTATAAACTACGGTGTAACCTGATCAACAACAGGCTAAGCTTCCCAAATACTCTGCGACAAGACACCCCTTATATACATTTTCTCAAATACGCGTTGAACACTCTGGATAGGAAGAAAACTTTTGACGGCGAGTTCATCTAGTTTTCCGGTAAACATCGAAATCCTGCTCACCACTCATTTGACATATCATCTCTTCCCAGTCCGCCGTGTCAATGCCGGGAAGGTAGGCGGTGTGTCCCACAGAACAGTATACCTCGTAAATCATTATAATCCTCAGTATTCTTGTTGGCTCACCTTGCCATACCTTGCGTGACAGGCTACGCAGCTACAGAATCATATCTAACTAACCTTCCTTCGGCACCCGACACAGGATTGTGGGCATTGTGTGGGCGATGGCTTGTTCTCGCGGAGTTCAAGTATGCTGCGGGCGCGATGATCGTAGATGCGGTAGTGGGTCTAAGGAATGTGCTTGTGTTGGTCGCCATACTTGGCACGTTGAGTCGGCAGCAAGAGGCAGCCATTCTGGCTGTTGTAGCAGGGTTCATACATAGTTTCAGGATCACAACAAGGCGCAAGAAGTAGAACAGTCTGAAGGGTTCAAGCGAAGAATGTCCTATATGCGTGATTGCCTGTTAACTTGCCAAGCTAATGTCATGCAACAAAAACCGCTCCAAAACATGCCTTCCAGCTCAACGCCTGACAGCACTCTTTTCAATAATGAGCCCAGCGTCAAAGTCCAGCTATAACAACCGAACCTCCTTGCACGATCAACCATATCAAACGATGGTCAAATCAAAAACTGCTTCATACCCATTATATGCAACTCCTCTCAGGTTCCACTGGCTCTTCTCCAGCTCCTGCGTGTTGCCGGCCTTGTCAGTTGCTTTGGCAAAGATCTTCTTTCCGCTACCCTTCTCCATCTTGATCTCCGCCTTCCATAAGACCCAAGTCCATTTGCTAGCTAAGTCTTTCGGACCATAATCTAGCTCCGCGTCAACCCATGTCTGTCCCTCATCTCCAGATACCTCTACTCTCATAACTGGCCCCTGATGACCTTGTGGCACAGCATAGCCCTTGACCTCCAGCTTGCCTGATGAGGGCAGAGTGACGGTTGATTTGTACGTAGGTATCGCAACACACGCATTAACAGGCATCTCGAGCATTGCTGGTGTGGAGTCCCAGTACGCTTCAGCAGTCTTTGCATCCACTGCATTGGGAGGCAGGACTTTATAGTCACGGCGCTGATATTTGTTGGTTGATTCTTCCGTAGAGACAGTGATACGATCGAGCCATTTAACACTGCGAGCACCAAGCACGCCAGGTACGATAACCCTGACCGGATAGCCATGGCGGGCCGGAAGAGGCTTGCCGTTCATCTGTACATCATTAGCATTAGACTTGACCGAAAGCGAACATTCGCAGGCACTGCACGCCAAGGCACCTTGCTGGGTATTTGACAGATCCCCACTTACTTTAGTAGCCAAAATGACGTCCATATCCGGATTCATCGCTCTTTCAAAGGGTATACTGCCTCCATACCAACTGTCATCCTGGGTTTCTGTCCCATAGCTAGCAAATTGCACATGGTTCTGCTTCTGTTTGTCCTCAGCGCTGACCTTGTCAACACCAGCATGCAGTAGCACATCGCCTAGCCGCGGTCCTTCCCATGAGCAATTCATAACAGCACCATCATACCAATCGATACCCATAACCTCCTTTATTCGCGTTCGCATAGTGTGTCTTCTGTTTCCAGCACACGAAAGTGTACACGTAACGACGTGCTGTGGAAATTGGGTCTGTAGGTCTCGCACTGAAAGCTTAAAAGGATTGGAAACAAGACCATCTATTGTCAGATCATGTTCTTCTGCAAGTTTGTGCTGAATAGGGCCATGGTTGCGGTCATAGTTATCCTGATTTGTGATCCAGCTTTATTGTGTTAGCCCCTCGGTGCGAAAGCAGTACATAGTCCATCTGTCGTAAAACTCACCTAGAGATCAGCTCATCCATAGGCGCCTCCCGGTTAATCGGCTTCTCGACCGTGCCATCATTTGTGAGATCCACTGTTGCCTGTTCAGTCAATTTGTCAGACACTGCTCCTGCTTGAAACGAGCATGATATGGGTTTATACAATAGGCATATTGGTAGACCGCTCGATGCAGTTTTGAAGTCTTGGTTTTCGGCTGCTCTCTTTTTCCTGGTAAATGCGTAACAGTGGTAACAAAATGATCACACGTGTAAAACCAATACGAGAAATGGCGAATGCTTACAGCAATCACTTATGCTTGTAAAGATCGCAGTTGCCGGGTTAGCAGCTTCTACCAACCCTCTGAAATAAGTAGGAGCGTAGCTGATGCAACCTGGGATACACAGCAGCACCGCCATGCCCCTCATTGCTAAAGCTCACTTTCGGATGCATTCTCACCTACCATGTCTGGCACCTGCCACGTTTGCAGCGAGCGACGTCCCGACAACTGCGAAAAAGTCTCCGATGGTCACGAGTAGACGGAGGGAAGCGCGTGTTGCCTGTTTAGTCTTGGTGTGTGTGAGACACCTCAGATTTGGTTTTTACTGACCTCTCCGTCGCTCGCACTTTAGGAAGTGAAGGTTGATAAACTGATTTGGGAAATCTATATAGGAGGCGACTTTAGTCTCGAGCTATTTATCGACGTCACAGGCTGTAGAGGGCGTTGATGGGCCCAGGACCATGACTGAACAGCCCCAGCAAATCATAGCAGCTTCTGTTCATCACGCAATCCGTTACGGCAGTCCCATGTTACCATCAGCGTAACAGATTTGGTCTTTATGGACAGGAGCATCGCTTATTGTGCAGCTACCAACGCCCAATGCTAAGATGGGCTAGCCATCTCCCTCACTTTGGCGACACCAATTGTTGACTCCGGAAATCTCGTCACGCTCAGGCGGAGAGGTTTGAAGCTTGACAACCTACATGTACAAGCTAGCACAGAAAACAACATCCCGCCGTATCATCTCCCTAGCTCTTTCCATCTTTGCATATAAAGTCGGGTCACCTACTAGTCTCGCGGCACTCATGACCTCCCTGCACGTCTCATCTAGTCTGGTCACAACTCTCACTATCGTACCCTCCATCACATCCGTCAAATCGGTAATGCGATTAAATGACATACCTAAAGCCCAATTGTAGACAACTTCAACAAGCGCAAAGCGTGGATGCTGGTGCATTGCTGTTATGATCTTGGCAGGTCCATTACGAACGCTCGTATTTGGCGGACCGGAAGTTAGAGGTGGGTTCGTAGCAGTTGCTATTTGTTCCGCATGTGACGTGTTCGTCAAGTCATCAGACGCAAGGATGACTTGATGTTGTATCTGGACCTCGCTGACTTTATCGATGATCTTGTTGATGCTTGCAATGCCCGGAAGCAAATGCTCAGGAGGAGCCGGAAGGTCGTCTGTCTTCTCTTGGAACACAAAAGCTGAGAGTCTGCGGACGTGTTATTACAAGTCTATTTGCGAATCCACGACAGTGGAGGAGTTGACTTACAGAGCAACAATGTCTTCTGGTTCATAGTCTGCGAAGACGTTCTCAAATATGCACTCGGATAAAACAAGTTCGTCTGCAGAGTGAACCTCACAAGCGACCTTGCCTTTGAGCTGAACTCGAGAGTCTTCATCGACAAACCCAAGATCCTTTAAGACTTCAACTCGCTGGTTGTAGTCCGGCAGAAGTGAGAGATTCTGGTCAGACATCAACAACTTCAATGATTCGATATTCTCCTTGATGAGCCATTCATCGTGTTGCATGGCATACTGCATACTGTTAATTAAGTCTCGGAGGGCATCGATGCGTGCTTACATGTTTCAAAAACTTTGGACAGTCCAGACACTTCGCCTTCTGGCAGATCGAGGCAACTTTGGTTTTCTCATTCAGCAGCTCCCGAACATGAAGCTCTTGTACCTTGCTCCAGTCAACTTCATCGTATGCTGAAGCTGTCCAATCCGTGTAACTATCAAGAAACTCTCCTTCGGCAAACTTCTTTTGTTCTGTCTCGCTTCTTAGCACGGCCCGAGAATCAACCTGATAAAGTAAGCATCCTGTACCTTTTGGAATTTTGATGAACCATTGTTGGCCTCTAACCTTGACTTCAGTCTTGGTAACGATCTCGAGATCGTCAATCAGAACTTGACAGATGGACGTTTTGACCTGTGATACAAAGGCTGGCAGTTTGCTGTACAAGGGTCTAAAGACTGGTAAGTATGGTAACATATCACTCTCGCTGCGCTTAGCGTCGACGTGTTCGATAGCTATGACTTTGAAGCCATTTTGCCTATATCCATCTTCTATCAAGATACCCGCGGTTCGGATACCGTCTTTCTTGAACACAATTAGTCTTCTCGCTGTCAGTAATCGTCGTCCGATAGGCGTCGAATGTATTAGCATGTGTAGATCCTTGTTAATCTCTTGGATTCTCATAGCTGCAGCATGACATGAATTCAGATCAATGTCACAAATATCGCAAGGCTCGCGTTTGATCTTGTCAAGATTAGCCTGGGATAGCGCAACCTGTTTCTCGTGCTGAGGCAACAATGTCTGAGTTGCATTCTCGCTAAAGCTTCGCTTAATCATTTCTTCAATCTTCAAGGCTTCAACACGCATCAAGTTGAGGATCATATTGTAGTGTAGTCGGAACTGTGACCGAAGTTTAGTGGGTTGACCAAGAATCATCTGTCTCAACTCGCTAGCAGGAGGGGCTTCGTTTCTGCCGGAGGTTACGATAATGACAGAGCCAACTGTATCGATACCTCGTCGTCCGGCTCGGCCTGCCATTTGTGTATACTCACCTGGGAGGAGGTTGCGAAATTCTCTGCCGTCATGCTTGCGGTAGCCGGAGAAGACCACAGTTCTTGTTGGTAGATTAAGACCCATGGCGAAAGTCTCCGTTGCAAAGAGAACTTTGACTAATGTCTTTGCGAACAGTATCTCAACAATCTCTTTGACGATTGGTAGCAGCCCGCCGTGATGTACTGCAACCCCCCTCTCAAGCATTTCCCTGATACGTCTGATTTGTGGCAGAACCCGGTCTTCCGGCTTCAGCCTGGCTATCGATTTCTCGATGGTCATGTGAATGGCACTCTTCTCTGCCGCTGTACAAAAGTCCTGGTTTGAGAGAGACTCCGCGTTTTCCTCACATCTCTTCTTTGAAAACACAAAAATGCAGCAAGGTAGAAGATTCTGCTTCTTGAGGTGCACAACAATGTTGACCCAAATGGTACGATCCTGAGCCGCAGTAGTACGACCACCGCCTCGGCCGCTCCGAGCGATATTACCTTGGCCGCGATTATTCGACTGGCCTCCTCGACCACCTCTCTGTTGAGTATTGCCTCGTTGACCACCTCGTTGCGGCTGACCACGAGCCCCACCACGTTGAGGAGTACCACCGCGGCTTGGTGGAGCTACTTCAACGGCTTTCTGCTCCTTGACTTTGTCCAGGCCAGATAAGACGTCATTTGCCGTCTTCCAACCCTTCTCGACGAATCGCTTCTCTGAGTCCACAATTTTGTGCATCTCTTTGCCAGCCCACAGATAGTGTTCAAGGGGAACTGGTCTCTTGGGCGTAGAAATGACATAGATGTTCTTCTTCTTGGTTCGGCCAACCCAAGATGCGAACTCGTAAGTGTTTGGTACAGTGGCAGAAAGCAGTATCAGTGTAACATGTTCTGGCAACATAATGATGACTTCTTCCCAAACCACACCTCGTTCCAGATCGTTGACATAATGTACCTCATCAAATATGACAAATTCCACATCTCTGATGAGGTCTGCTCCTCGGTATAGCATACTTCGAAGAATCTCAGTGGTCATGATCAAGCAACTAGCCTCTGGATTGATCTGCACATCTCCAGTCAAGATACCAACGTCGTCAAAGACAGTCTTGAAGTCACGGAATTTTTGGTTGCTGAGTGCTTTAATGGGAGAGGTGTAGATGGCTTTGGTCATATGCTTGGCCGCAAGAGCAATGGCATACTCGGCAACAACGGTCTTCCCGGCCGAGGTATGGGCTGCGACAAACACAGAGTCTCCATTTTCGAGGTGGTAAATAGCTTCTTTTTGAAAGATGTCTGGTTCAAAAGGCCAAGTTCGCGCCATCTCTGGAACAAGCTCTTTGAAGTTTGGAATGTCCTTGTTAAT
The DNA here is from genome assembly GCA_030247915.1 of Neophaeococcomyces mojaviensis. Classification (NCBI taxonomy): domain Eukaryota; kingdom Fungi; phylum Ascomycota; class Eurotiomycetes; order Chaetothyriales; genus Neophaeococcomyces; species Neophaeococcomyces mojaviensis. The sequence goes on from JAPDRQ010000133.1 coordinate 55,773, forward strand.
ATCAACAACATGCGCCCATTCCTTTCCACTCTTAGTAGAAGATGAAGCCATAAGCTCACCTCTCGGCTGGAGCGCTGTGTATTCGATAGGAAGCAAATCAGCAAGGTCGAGATCATCATCATCCTCCTCGTTTGCCTTTAGCTCTTGGGGTGCTGCTTCTCCTCCATCGATTTGCCCATTGGTAAGCTCGAATCGCTCAAGGTATGCATCTCCCTCTTTCAACACATTCTCAATGTCTGTTGCAGCTTCTTCGGCATCTTTGCTTCTCTCCTTGGCCTTCATGCCTCGGACAAAGCCTGGGGGTATTGACAGCAAGCCATCTTCAGTACCGAAGTTGATGATACGATCCAAGCCATGCTTCTGCCGCGCGACACGATCACTTTCTTCGATTCGCGCCTGATCTTCGTACGCCTGGATGGCATCCACACCATCAAGCCCACCAGGAGCGAAAGGGAAGAAGCCTGCAGCACCACGAACAAAATCTGCCCGATTAGCAGGTTTTCTTAATATCGAGGTAGAGTTCTTCGCTGTTGCGCTGCTTGCTGGCACAGTGACTTCCTTGTAACCAGTGACTCTGCCTTCCAGACCTTCTCGGGTGAAGCGCGTGATGGTTCGCGTCTGAGTGGGGGCTACTTGACATAACTCGGTACAATCGGTTTGATAGTCCCAACGTTGTTGCAACTTGTTCAACCACTCGGCGCTGAATGTTGTTGGCGGTGTTAGAAATTCATCTTCAAGTTCTTTAATAATTTCTTCTGGCGTCTTTTTGTTGTGGCGTTGGTTGATACTTGCGTCACCATTTGCCAAGTTGAGATAGGTCAATCTTTCAATCAGTAATTGTGACATTTTGAAAGTTCGTTGAAGGTGCTCCAAGCATGTCCCAACTTGATGGCTGGCGGGAGTATGCTAATTAATTGCAGTCAGACTAGCTAGAGCATTGCACTCGTGCTTGGGAAGATAAACATGGAGGTCAACCCTTCTGGAAAAATATCGGAGGATGCCAAGACTGGGTGACGGTATGGTCTGGCAAACAGTAAAGGCAATGACCTTAATCACAAATACGGACAGAATAGGTTCGATGCTATTGTCATGTCTACTGGTTTCTTTTATTTGTACAGTTGTGAATTATAACTTACAATGCTATGATCAAGCAGCTTTCCAGATTGCGATTGTCTTGCAGAAAATCCCTACGCCTTCCAGTACAACGACAAACATCCATGGCTGAGAGCCAAAACTCAAGACTTCATCGCTTCTCCTTCCTCACAAAACGTCCATTTGGATGGCGCCTCGGGGCTTCCTTCCCCCTGTCCCTCTCCTTTTGCCTATCAACAACTGGTTTTGGTGCGACTGTAATGCTATCACTATCATCATCAACAGAATCAGCCTTTGAGGCTGTGTTGGCAGTCGAAATTGTCTCGTTATCCTCCTCCTTAACTCTTTCTGTGTTGACCCTGTTAGCAGCTGCCGTTGCCGTACTAGATCGTCTGCTTTCACGCCGAGAAGGCACGACGCGTTTGTGAGCAGGTTCTGGTGGCTTTAGCACAGCCTTTGGTTCTTCCTCGGTGTTATCTGCTGGCGCAGTAACATGATCAGCCTTCTGTGGCGGTTCATCAGTTGGCACCGTCCCATCAACGTTCTTTGCCGAACTGTCTACTGGTTCATTCAGTGTTGTATCAGCTACAGCGGCCTCCTGCGCAGGCTCCTTCGTGGTAGGAGGTTCAGATTCCTGTTCCACGGCCGCCGCTGGCTCCGCATTAGTTTTCTCAACATCGTTACTATCGCTAACGCCAGTCATTGGTGTATCCTGCGCGTTCTGAGCAACCTCACTGATCTGCAGAGCAGGTTTGCCGATTTCAGAGATGGTCGTAGTGCTGCTTTCCTTCTTTTCAGCACTGTCAATCTTTTGATCAGCATTCGTGTCCCCTCCAACCAGTATCTTAGCAGGTCGGGTTTCTTCCTTGCCTATATGGTTTCCAGGTTGCGCGGATGGTTTTTCATGGTTAACAACAGTCGGCTCGTAAAGGATTGGCTGTTGATGTGCTGAAGGAGTTGTCATTGGGGAAGCTTGTGGGATCACTTTATGGTTTTCTGTTGGCGCCTGCCATGAAGGCCAGAAGGGAGCTTGAGCGCTACTCGAAGGCGGCCTCTGGGTGATGGGGGTATTGTCTTTGGGGAGCTGTGCTTGAACAATTTTCGGTTCATGATCACTCATGCCCAGAGGTCTCACTGGCGTTGAGTTGACACCCTGCCAAGAAGAATTTATAGTAGTAAAACTATTGGTTGGTCGGATAGTAGATAGCTTGTCGGCATTTAGTGGCGTGTGTACGGTACCCTCTGCAGGGCCCCGCTCACCACGGTGTTGCACGGTTGCACTATGACCAAGTTTGGACATGGGCGTTACGGTGGGACTGTCCGACTCGTGGGAGGGATGTGATCTCTGCAAGTTTGCTGAGTGATCGCGGCGTACGAAGTCGCGTCGGTCTCCAGAGTCTCTCATCCTAGATTTGATTTTGGTATTCTTCGGGTCAGCCATCGTTCCCCCTGCCCCAAGTCCTTCGCGTTTCTCGATCTCTTCAATGTGGCTAACCGGAACACCGTACCTTTCCAATGCTTTCTCCAGGCTACCGATCGTGCCCTTTGGCTGTTCGTGGTTCTTAACAATATGACATTGCAAACCGTGAACAGTTCTCCAGTCAATGCGTCCACAGTTCTCGTGGTTGCATTTGAGATACATCTCGGTTGGCGTGGTGGTAGGATTATCTTGTGTTCCATTATGTCCATACCATGTCCATATACCACGATTCAGAGAATCTGTCCTTTCACAGTGATGGTGTCGATTGGCGAAAGCTTCGGACATTTGGTACGGATGCGTAGTGGATGGGGTTCTCTTGCTCGAGCCATTACCTCCTGTACTTGATTTGTCTTCGCTTGGTGGACCTCTCGATGGAGTCTGTTCTGCAAACGTAGGTCGCTGTTCCGGAGCGTGAATGGTTGTGGACACGGCAGGTGCTGCTGCTGGCGGTGTTTCTGTTGACCTCGAGTTCACGGCTGCAAATGCGCTAGAAGATGGCTGATTGACTGTTGCAAAGCCCGAGGACATAGGAGGTGGGGGCGGGCGCGTGTCGTAACTTGTAGATGGATGCCTCGATGGTACTATATTTGGTGTGCTGCTCTGTGGCGGCGCCGTTGAAAGATGCGGTGACCCACGTTGACCATTCGGCGCATACGAAGGCAAATCTTGTCTGGTATGATCGCCTCGAGAAACTTGCAGGATTGGAGGGCTAGCAGCTGGAGGATATGCAGAACCGGGGTGATAGTGGCCTGACGGTGAAGGATGTTGATGTGACGAAGGGTAAAATTGATATGATGGCTGACTGGAAGGCGGTGGCGCGTACGGCGTAGTGTCTTGAGCTCTCGCTTGAAGGCCGTACTCTGTTTGACTTGGATGAGATGCCTGATGGCGCTTTGCTGGTGGTGGAACGGTAGAGTAAGCAGGGCCTCCGGAAGACATGGATGGTGTCGAATTCACAGAAACGCTTCGGCCCACTGGAGTCGAATCGTCTAGAGGAAGGCCCCGCTTCAATCGCTTTAGTCGTTGCCGTAAACGCTAGCAATATGTTAGCCAAACCGAAATTCAATGGATTACAAGAAGCACTATACCGTCTCTTCTTCTTCCAGGGTCTCGTAGAAGCGGGTGAAAGCGATGTCCTCCCGCTCTCGACGCAAGTTAATACGAGAGTCTCGACGTGCGCGAGCATCCATAATGGCCTTAATCCTCTCATCCTGGAGCGCTCGCTTCCGAGCGATTCTTTCATCTTTGCGTTTCCGTTTTTCCTTTAGCCGGCTGTGCTTCCTAACGTTGTGGTCCTCTACTCGTTCCAGTTCGCGGAGATGAGCCGAAATTGTTGCTGGGTTCTCCAAGGCTTGCTTTGATGGTGCCGGCGGTAGATTAATTGGCAGGGAGAACGCGGATGCAATATCATTATCCGGATTCGATACATCACTATCTTCGCTCTCGGGGTCGAAGACATTGGTGGGAGTGCTTGACGATACGGATGCATTATGGTGATGACGGGTTTGGTTGTCAGACATCCATGGCGGACGTCGCGGCTGTGCAAGGTAGTGTTAGTCATGCTTCGGTACACCAGAAAAGCCCCTCACGCCCGAGTGTTAAACAGAGTTGGAATCTTCATAGAAGAGCGAGGATCGTGTCCGTTAAGAACCATGTCCCTGATACGGATTTCAATCAGATATCAGTGCTACTGGTCTGCCAGTCTGATGTTTGACCCAATGTGGAGAGCGGCGCGATTCGAATCAGTCGAGGAATCAGGTATCGCTGGCCTGACAAAGCCCACGTCTTGCACTATAAACCACGCCCGGCTTGAAGTATTGGGAGCTGGCTCACTTTCCGAACGATTTCTGCCCTGACCAAATTTATGCTAGCAACGTAGAATTTGCGTGACTCGCATTTGTCGTTTTGGCGGATGCTCAATGCGCCAGAGTTTCAAACACAAGCATGATGAATAGACAAGGATAGGAATCATGTATTTGACGAGTTAAACGTACCTCACCATGAAGAATCGGAGAGCGACTGTCGTAGTTCCGCGTTGGTTGATATGCCATGGCGCGAAGCCTCGCAAATCAGAACTGACTCAGGGCGGAGTCTACTTGTCACGCGTTCTGAGTTGCTCGCAGTAAACAGCGCGCGTAGTGCTAGATGATCGTGGGGAAATAAATGCAATTATGAGCAAAGCATAAGCGAGCGCAAGTCGCGTCAGCCGGTGACGTGAAAGTGAAGAAACACAAGAAGGAAAGATAGTGTGTACAAGAAAAAGCGCATTTGGCAAGGAACAGAACAGCAAGAAGAGCCAATATCAGCAAACCATTTAGTGCAGTTCAGGAGTGGGGAGCAGGCTCTGAACATGGTAGGTACAGGAAGTTAGAGCGGCGATAGGTGGACTGAGGAAGCCAGTAGAATACTGTCACACACATGCCCAAATGTAAAGCTACGCCTATTAAGTCTACAATAGATGACTAGTGCAACATCTTAAGATATGCACGTTGGAGGCTCGAGCGTTGTCTTCCCCAACTGTGCTTGAGAGCATCCTAAGTGCACCCCCGACTGTCAGCTGCAGCGCTGAATACCCCTTTGCGTTTAATGTTCCTTGGGCTGGTTATGGAGTATTATGCGAATATACGCAGTGCAATTTCCTCACTCTACGAGATTAGGTCACATCCATATCTGATAGGTAGACGGTGATTGGATGGTATTGGATAGTGTTGGCCCACCTCTACTTATTGAGTTGAGGGTCAAGGGATACTCCGTACGATATCTAGCTCACACGATTGATCGTATGGTCTCCATCTTCCGTCGTCCACTGGCACGCCTCTAAATGCTTTCAGCTCGTTTCATCAGTGCAGCAATAAAGACGAAACGCGCTGCAATATTTTCGTGCGTTAAGTGATCTCTGAGCTATCCAATGCAGACTCTCGACCATGCACGTATATCATCCATCCCATAGTGTTGGTCCATACGTCACGAAGAAGTTTTTGTTGTGTCGGTGTTCATTAGCGGTCGGGAAATCATGGCTGCTCTGATATGATTGGGCACTATTGGCTTCTGTCATCTTCGTAGAATATGCACGTTAGTTGTTACAACCATGTGACACTTGGACTACCCCGTACCTGCTAATTTAGACCCTGACTGATTGATCAATCCGGTCGGGCGAAAAGTCAAAAATGAGAGTCGAGTCGACATGGGTCTAGTAGTATACAACTTTCCTCAGTTAAACACATCAAATGTAGTATCAACAAGTGGTATTATATGAAGAGCGGAGTACCCAACACCTTAAGTAGCGACACTGAGCATGTGAGGCACAAGCAAATGCCATTGCTCGTCGACATCATGCTCCTCTTTCCCCAGCGCCGGTCGAGCTTTTGTTGCTCTGCATACTATCAGCCTCATTTGCTCGTTTGCCATGATCCACAAACATTCATGGACGCAGTGACGGAGAGCACTGCCTGTCATTTTGATAACACATCCTCATGAAGCTTGAAGTCTTGACCCTTGCCTCCCCACGCGCCGCGTGGTGACTGGATGCTCCAATCACCGGGGATATCACTAAAATACAGAAAACATCGCTTTTGATGTCCTAGGACATCTTCCGTATACATGCTTACGATTTGTTTTCACCGCCTTGCTGACCTTCGCCACCAGGAGGAGGCGTTTGTTGGCCTCCTTCCGAACGAGCCTTGTGCATCTTGTCGAACAAGGTGAGAGCAGAAGTCTGGAGTTCATCAATCTTGGCCTTCATTTCCTCAGCAGTGGCTGTGCCTTCGCCGGTCTGGTTCTTGGCGACGTACTCTCGGAGAGCTGTGATCTTCTCTCGGATAGCGTCAGCCTCGGTCTTCTCCAACTTGTCTTCGAACTCCTTGAGCGCCTTCTCAGTGTCATTTAATACACTATCAGCGCGGTTGGCAGCTTCAATAGCAGACTTTCGTTCCTTGTCAGCAGCACCGTACTTCTCGGCATCATCAACCATGTTCTGAATCTCCGAATCAGAGAGACCTGAGCCAGAGGCGATGGTGATGGACTGATCCTTGTTGGTTGACTTGTCTTTGGCGTGGACGTGAACAATGGAGTCGGCATCAATGTCGAAAGTGACCTCGATTTGAGGGACACCACGGTGAGCGGGTGGGATACCGACGAGCTGGAAGTTTCCTAGAAGCTTGTTGTCTCGGACAAGCTCACGCTCACCCTGGTAGACCTTGATTTCAACTGCGGTCTGGAAATCGGCAGCGGTGGAGAAGATCTGGGATTTCTTGGTTGGGATGGTGGTGTTACGGTTGATCAGACGAGTGAAGACACCACCGAGAGTCTCGATACCAAGGGACAATGGAGTGACGTCGAGGAGGAGCACATCCATGACCTCACCAGCAAGAACAGCACCCTGGATGGCGGCACCAATGGCAACGGCCTCATCGGGGTTGACCGACTTGGCTGGATCCCGACCGAAGATGCTCTTGACGGACTCCGTGACCTTTGGCATACGGGTCATACCACCGACGAGGATGACTTCTTGGACCTCCTTGGCTGCCAAGTTGGCATCCTTCAAAGCCTTTCGCACCGGGTCAATAGTCCTGGAGATGAGCGGATCAACGAGCTGTTCGAGTTGGGCTCGGGTCATCTTCTGGTTGATGTGCTTAGGACCGGAGGCATCGGCAGTGATGAAAGGCAAGTTGATGTCGGTCTGGAGGGAGGAGGACAGCTCAATCTTGGCCTTCTCAGCTGCCTCACGGATACGCTGGATAGCCATGCGGTCATTCGACAGATCAATGCCCGAATCCTTCTTGAACTGCTGGACGAGGTGTCGGACCAAGCTGATGTCAAAATCTTCACCACCAAGATGGGTGTCACCGTTGGTCGACTTGACCTCGAAAACACCTTTCTGGATCTCGAGGATGGAGATATCAAAGGTACCGCCACCAAGATCGTAGACTGCGATGATGCGGTCATCCTCCTTTTCTAGACCGTAGGCTAGCGCAGCTGCGGTTGGCTCGTTGACCACACGGAGGACGTTGAGACCGGCAATCTGACCAGCATCTTTCGTTGCTTGTCGCTGCATGTCGTTGAAGTAGGCAGGGACGGTGACAACACCATTCTTGACTGGCTTGCCGAGGTAAGCCTCAGCTGTCTCCTTCATCTTGGCCAGGACCATACCACCAATCTGAGACGGTGAGTACTTGTTGCCTCGAGCCTCGACCCAGGCATCGCCGTTGGTATGTTGCACGATCTTGTACGGCACCTCTTTGATGTCACGTTGGCACTCAGGATCGGAGAACTTTCGACCGATGAGACGCTTCGTGGCAAAGAGAGTGTTCTCGGGGTTGACGACAGCCTGTCGCTTCGCAGAGACACCGACTAATCGTTCGCCGCCTTCTGTGAAGGCCACGACTGACGGGGTTGTTCTTGTGCCCTCGGCGTTTTCTATTATTCGGGGCTGCTTGCCTTCCATGATGGCCACAGCTGAGTTGGTGGTACCCAAGTCAATGCCGATGACTTGCCCCTTAACCTTCTCCGTCGGCTCTGCTGCTTCCGTCGATGCATATCGAGCGAAGAGAGATGATCGAGGTATCGACTTGGGTTGGGAGATGCGAGACAATGTCGATGCGCGCGGCGCCTGTTCCACAGTTAGGAGATGATTGAGCTCGTAACAGGATTCCGACTTACCGAGCGCAACAATCTGGAAGCAAGCATTTTTATTACAGTGTACAAGGTAGATTACACAGAAAGGTAGTGAAGATGGATAGAAGAAATGAAGCTCGAAGGCGATGGCAAGGTAGGTGAAGTGATGAAGAGATGAAAGATGTTCCTGAAAATTAGTTTCGAGAGATGATCGTGAAAGTCCTGAGCGAGCTTCGATCATTTTCTAGAGTGCTAGTGGACTCCGTCACGACTTGTCGGCGAACAACGCCGAAGTTTCCCCCTTGTGCCAAATCACGTGCTTTCCCTTGGTCGAGTGCAAGCTATTCCGTGCAACTTCATCACTGTTTCGCACTCGACAACAGACAACCCTCCACTCTGCTCAAAATGTCTACAGTATGTTCACTATACCTGCTGCAGGTCCTCGGGAAGCTAACGTGAGCAGCGTGCGGCGGCAAAGCTCGACTGGAGCAAAGTTGGCAGCCAACTGGGTCTCCGAGGCCAAACTGCGACTGCCCTTGCGAATTTCAAGAAGCGAAACGACGATGCCCGACGAAGAGTCCAGCAACTGTCCGACCAGCCCCAAACCGTCGACTTTGCACATTACCGCGGCATCTTGAAGAACACCCAGGTGATTGACGAGATCGAACAATACTACAAGACTTTCCAGCCAAAGACCTACGATGTCAGCAAGCAGATAAAGGCCATCGAGAGCTTCGAACAGGTCGCGCTCAAGAACGCTGAAGAAACCAAGAGCAAGGTTGAGGTCGAATTGAGAAGCTTGGAAAAGGCTCTGGGCGATATCGAGGGTGCTCGACAATGGGACGAGACCACTGTTGACGAAGTTGTTCAAGCTGCTCCGGAGATCGACAAGTACACCGAAGAGCTCGTCAAGAAGGGACGATGGATGCCACCGGGCTACCAAGTAAAACTGCTCGCGATGAAGATCGATAGAAAAAATGCTAACAAGCTACACAGGACAAATTCCCAAATCTTTCGGTCTTGTAAGGGTCACAATCTGTGCAGAAAATGGTACACGCAACGGCTTTTCCTTGCCTCAACAACTCTGTATAGTGAATTAGATTATGTTCTATCAAGTCTACTCGGTCACTTTCTGTGCACCTTAACAAATCCTTTTCCGCTCAACCCCGGGAACGCACATGACGAGAACTTACATTCATTTACGTCTACAGCTTCTGAAAGGCCATTACAGCATATCTAAAAGAGCCATTTGCATAACCCCTCCTCATCGCCCGGAATGCTTGCAGGAATGCAATTCCATCTCTACCCTGACTGAATGCGAAAGCCCAAAGAGACGGGTTCTGGATCAACGACCAGGTAATATCCCTAACACAAGTCAACACTCGATGCAACCCGACACATTAAATGACAACTTACCATGTCTTGCTAACCTCAGCACTAATATCTTGAGGCTCGGCTAGTACGTTCAGACCAGCGTCTGTGGCCATCTTGACATACTCTGACTGTGTGCACAGCGGCGGTAAGAGCATGCCATCTACATCAATAACATTAGTTCACTTGTCTGTGGCGACGCCGAAGCAGACAACTCACCCTCAATAGCCTTGATGTCCGCATCACCCGCCTTGACATCCATACTTTTGAACCAATCGGCCAATACCAACTTCCCTCCCTTCTTCAACACCATCTCCGCATTCTGGAAAAAGAGCGGCTTATTCGGGAAATGACTCAAAGCCTCACTAATCCAGACAACATCAAAGTCACCTTTCTCGTCACTTTCGCGGAAATGCTCGCCCATCTTCTCGGCGTCGAGCTCAAGGAACTTGACTTGTCCCTTGCCCAGGACGGTGAAGTCTCCCGAGTCGCCAGCAGAGGTGGTAGATGCCTCTTTCGAAGCAGCAGTCTTGGTGAGCCGCTTCGCAATCTCAACCTGTTTACTAGAGATAGTGATACCAGTCACGGTAGCCCCGAAAGTTGAGGCAAGATAGCGAGATGTGCCTCCGATGCCACAACCAACGTCGAGGATGCGAAGTGGTGTGGAGCTGCTGCTTGAAAGATGGGAGATCTCAAGAAGGAGCTTAATGAGGTTGAGCTGAGCAGTCTCTTTGGTGTCATTAGCTTTAGACTCGAGCGTGGGATAGTAGCCGTGATGGATATGTTCGCCCCTGATTGTGAGGGTACCTTGTTAGCATTGGTAGTAGCTCAGATGAATCCTCCTCAACGGACATGCGAAGGCACAACACAACTTATGCTCGGTGTGCTCACGTACCAAAGATTTAGGTAGTAATCACTTGCAAGGTCGTAGTGCAACGTTATGCGCTCTTTGAGTGTTGCCATTGTCGAATGTGCAAGACCCATCGGTGTATCATATTGTGTGCTGAGGTTTGTTGGCGTATCCTTCTCAGGATCGCCCGAGGTGTTGAGGGCCGCTGGCCCCTCTGTTGTTGTCATTCTGGTTGCGCAACCTGGTCCAAAAACTCTGTAACAAGTTGTAGCACGATGACTAGAAATATCGGAAACGTCTTCCAAAGAAAAAATCCAAATTTCTGCTCACCGTGCCTCAGAGGTTTCCGTGTGCTGTTTCTCTAACGGAGCAAATTGCCGAACTTGGCTTGGATGGTTCCACTGCTTCTCATCCATGATCGCTGCATTTTATTCTGATATGTCTGGCAACTAGCTATGCTACCTCGCTTCAACTAGCAGGTCGCCGAAAGTAACATCTGATAATGTACATGGCAGAGATTCGTATGATCAATCATTTTGTTGTACCAGCTACAGCACAATACCAAAGTAGTTGATATCTACTTTGCGTGCGTGACACGGCAGCTTCATGTATTCCCGAAACACATTGTGCCTCTGACATCCCAACAGTCGAACAATTAAAGGTCTTACTGGCTTTCAATAACAAGTCTCAGAATCTGTATCGCAAGGACTGCTCATCTAGCCGACCGTTTGCTCGCGCAATCGACCAGTGTCTGTTCAGCCCTGTAAGTGTTCGAATCTAGTCCCTTGTGGCTTGCTCGCTCTCTTCGAGCTTTTTTGCACTCCCCGAGCAACCCCTCTGATTCACACATTAGCCCCAGATGTGTCAGCTTTACAGGTAGAGGAACGAGATCGAGGGCATGTTGAAGAAGCTGAAGATGAACATGATGTTTTGTTTGTGGAATCGTGTGCACATCAATGATCAAGGCCTGTATTCAACTAGGCACGCCTTCTTCGTCGCGTGAGATTCTTCACTTGAGGAGTTCACGCCCTGCTTTGAGGTACTGGTGCACAAACTCACGCGTGTGAGAGACACGCATGCCAGCGAGGCTGCTTGATAGCAATCCCGTTGAACGTGGCAGACACTACGCAGGCATTTTCGTCTTGGTCACAAGGATCAGAAGCGGGAAAGTAGGGTGAAGAGAAGTGACAGAGAGCTATTTCAGACGAGATGAAACTAGTTGCCACCAAAAGCAAGAAAGGTTTCGAATTTTAATGTCTTCACTTAAGAGTCAAATCTTCCAAGAAAGCACAATCCATAAATCCGTCCATCCAGTATTACAAAAGCTTGTGTTACCCTCTTTGCCAACTTCACCTTGCCCGCGACCTTGATAATCACGCCTGGTGATTTGGCATTACAAACCACTGCCTGTCTCCTTGTATATCGCAGTATCATCGTACCGATCCCAGCTCGAACACTGGTTATTCCAACCTACAGTAGCATCCAACAACGGCCTGATCTTATTCTTCTGCTCCAAAAACTGCGCACCAAGCCCCAGATCAATATGCCATGCTACATGGCAATGCATCAACCATGCGCCCGGATTATCCGTAATGAATGCCAGTACAAGATATCCATTCGCCGGCAACATTGCCACATCTCGTCTTGGGGGGTTGCCATAGTTCAGTGTTTGGGAATTATCGTACGTGCCTGTCCCTGCACCGAGAACGTAAAAGTCATGGCCGTGAAGGTGGATCGGATGCGGCTGAGCAGGAGCGAGATTAGGAACGGCCTGGATTACCCAGAATGACCAGGCGTTTGCGGTGGAGAGCTCAATGAGATTCATGTCGCGTGGATAGGAGGTGTTTCCTTCACGAACGTACTCGAGCGTTGGCTTGTTCCATTGCGCATGAATGGCGGTAAAGTTGAGGTTCCATTGCACAAGGGTTTGACTTGTGCCATTGCCCTGAACAATTGTAAAATTGACGTCGAGACGGGAGGAAGCAGGGATAGTCTGGTTTTTGGGCACGTCGAGTTGGACGTAGGGAATGAGGTTGTCGTTTGGATCGAGGCAGTCGGACGTTGATGGACCATTGTTTCGCGTTGAATCTGATGGCGTGGTGCTGTTGGCACCTTGGTAAGTGAATATTGAGACAGCGTTGGTAATCTTGTTGTTGCTGCAGCTGGCTTGAGGGACAAAGTGCATCCAGTAACTACCTATCGGTTGGTTGGCCTCAACAATCACATCGTAGCGTTGACCGACGCCTATGTAGAGCCAATCTGTTGTCCATGGCTCAATGGGAACGAAGTCCGCTGCAACGACTGTAAGGTTGTGACCGTCTAGGCCAATCTTGTAGCCATCTTGCGTTGCAGTGTTGACGAAGCGGAGGAGATACTTCTTACCCTTTTGAATAGTGTTTCGATGATAAGCTCCGCCACTAGTGGCGTTGACATTGGTGCCGTTGATGAGGACGTTGTCGGCTGGAGGTGGGCCTCTGATAGCACCAACTGAGAGCTGGCTGACTATGCCAAAAGCTGATGAGTAGTACCAGTCAGTCACGGGCATGACACCCAGGTCATAGTCCCAATTGGCAGAGGTGGGCCCGTCAATGATGATAGTCCCGACAACGCCTTGTGAGTATTGACTAGAGTGATGACTGTGGTACCACGTCGTCCCATACTGTGTTGCAAGGAAGGTGTACGTTCGTGACTGGCCAGGAGCAAGCGGGCATTCCGTGATGCCATTCGTACCGTCCATGGGATTCGAGTACCACTGTCTCACGCCATGCCAATGCATGCTGGTTCCGTTGTTTTGCATGCTATTCTTCACAGTCACCTGGATAGTGTCTCCCCATCTAGCGCGGATGGTTGGCCCCGGATATTGTCCGTTAACGGCAAGAACTTGCTTTGGATGTCCATCAAGGGCTAGAGTGATATTCTGGATCTCGAGATTATAGCGAACGGTTCTTCCAGTGCGCGGCCAGGTAGAATCGACGTTCGTGTTGATGCTATAGCCACCTCCCCAGCACTGTCGTGAAGTTGGCGAGTTGAAACAGTTCGAGTTTGTGATATTCGCGGTGTAGTGGCTGGGATATCGATTGGGACCATTGGCTCCGATTCGCACCAACTTGGCGTCGCCAGAGCGACCTGGAAGTGCTCTTGCAGAAATGAACTGAACGAGTGACAAGAAGAAAAGGATGAATGAGTGACAATGCATATTGAACGAGTGACTGAAGCTAAGTTGACCTGATGGGAAAAGATCATGCTGTTCAATGCATTCGACGACCTTATATCAGAAAGCCCCTTGCTGCTGGTGCCTCTCACCAAATATGGGATCAAAAAGCTTGGAAACTTTTGTCATGGTTGATCCCAGCCTGTCCAACTCGAGCTGTGTGTTGTGTTACCATATCGTTGCACATCAGCCACAACGGCAAATCTCTGCTCTGCAAAGTTTTGCAAAGGTAATTTCGATATGGCAGTGGTCTCAGTATGATTTCAAACATTTGGAAGCTGCAGACCCCGATGGCTTTGGCTTGGGTAATGATTGAGGATGGAGAAAGGGGTGTTACACATAATGCTTGCAAAAGACACACGCATTAGGCCAGTAATTTCAGTGTGATGCAGCGACTGAAGTTGAAGATTCGGAGCAGGCGCCTAGAAATAGGAGTGTCATATCATAGTAAAGAAAGATTTGGTTGGTTAGGATATAGGTTAATTGGTGTATGTCTTAAACCAGCGCGGCACGTTGGACAAGACCAGAACACAGCACAGGGTGTTGTCTCGTCAGAGGCATGTGCGTTGGAGATTGAGTCGTAGCTAACAAAAGAGATCTGGCTCTACCCCTAGGGTGAGCAAACACTCTGCGCAGGGCGGCACTCTTGAAGCCTTGCTTATGGCAGTAGCTGAATAGAAGTCAGAAGGAGTGATCCCAGTCGGTCATCAAAGAATAGAAATCACATTCTTGTTTCATTCCAGATCTGCTGCGGGGGACAGTCGAGCATTGCGCATGGCAGTGGTGTAGGCTAGTGGAATAATCGGGAAGTAAAGTGTAAGTTGTCGGAAGCGCACAGGGTAGCCATAAAACCTTGCACCTGTAGGTTCACTCAGCCTGGAAATGCAATTCTAAACAAGACGATGTTTCTATTGCTTCCAGTGCAGTAAAGTCCCAATATCGTAATCTGCGTCGTGGAACGACACTATGTCAGCCTCGTTGAGATGAACAACTCCTTATAGCTAAAACGGAAGGTTTAATTAGTCCTTGACATATAGTATCGATGCGTGAGGTCTGCTTCATGGTCTAGGCGTGCCAGGTACACCTTGACCAGGATTGGTTACACCTGATACACTGCTTTCTTCTCCTTGATCACCCTCCTTCTCCACCTTTCCACCGTTCTTCTCCCAGTCGATCCAGCTTCCATGGTAGTTGCCAATTTTGCCTCCGAAAGCCGGTCGTGCCTGTCCAGCTAGCAAAGCTGCTTGTCTACTCCTTACACCAGCTTTGCAATAGAATATGACTTCGTCACCCTCGCTCGGTCTCGGGAAGCCAAACTTTGTCTCAAAATCTTCTGCGCTCATGAAGAACGCATCTGGCGCGGAGGAGATAGGCACCGACTTGGCAGTTGGAATGCGGCCTGTCTGCAAGAGCTCTGATGGTTCTCGGACGTCGATAAGAATTCGATTGGGAGAGGGATTAAACGTCAGGTCTGCAATGTCTTGGTAACTGTAGGCCTTTGCAGGAGCAATGCCCGACGGATGGGGTGCCTCTGACTGCTCTTGTCGAAGACGCGGCAATACTGTGAAGCTTCTGCTCGCTGAAGGACTCGTGACACGTGTTGTGCCACGGGCTGCAGCCCGTGGCAGACAACTCACAATCCGTACCGCACGTGGTGCATTCTGGCATGCTGTGCGCTCAAGCGAGCGGATACCTGCTGGAACATTCTTGAAAGCTGACATAATGAAGGTTGATACAATTCAGACCTAGGATGTGGAAGTTGTGACTATTTCCTTTGCGAACTCCTGCTAGTGTTCATAGAATGGCAATTGCTCGTAGAGTGAATACACAAGAGCAGCTGTGTTGTGGATGCGAAAGACCTCTGCTCAGATGACGTCAGAAACCACCGATGTCTGAAGCTTGATGTCGCTCCCATAGAACAGAAGTCCTTCTTTAAGTAGTCGATCCTATTGAAGTTGAACCCCTTTTAACAAGCAATAATCCAACTGTTTCATCCAAGCAAAAATCATGTTCCATACTCATTGCAACCTATGTACCAAGAGATAACGCCGATTTCGTAAGATCTTGTTCTTCAATCACCATGACTCCCGGGTACTTTTTCCAAACGATCATTTATACGTACAATCACCTATCTGTGGAGAGTCGCAGCTCTCTCAAAGTCCCCCAAATCTTGCCCAGCCAGCTGCACGAAGGCGAGACTGTGCCTGTAAGGCATCCGCAGCTGCTATTTCATACCCTCGTCCCTCCTCCGCAGCCTTCCCACTTACCTCGCGCCTCCTTGCCATACCCTTTCCAAAGTCAGGGTCGAGTCCAGCATAGCCACTGTGTAGGTCGAAGCCTGTGGAATTTGATGTTTGTCGTTGGCCATTCCATTCACGACCTGGCGTCAACTCACCTACCTCAACTGGCCTTCCATGCTGCAATTGGTATCGATCGTAGTCATCATCATCGCTGTCTGATGCATACACCTCAAAATTCCCGCTCTCAGCAGTCTTGACCGTGCCACTTCGGTGAAGATCATCGATGTCTTCAATGCCTTCATATGAGCCTCGTGTAGGTGAACCGCCGATGGAGTTCCGCAGATCACCGTAAAATCTTGACTTTGTTCCACTGCCAACGAAGCTCGATGGACGAGATGCTGGGGTGGCGAACGCGACGGAACCGGAATCTGTCTCACGTAGAGCTTGTCGAGGTGGAGTACTGTACGACGATATTGAGAGCGGTCTGACCATGAGATCCTTGTCTTCGAAACGCCTGTCGATTGGTGTTGGAGGATTCATACCTAGTGGTTGCAAGCTTCGTTTCTTCGGAGGAGTATATGCAGGTGGAAGAGCAAGGCTCAGGTCTTCGGGGCTGGGCATATCGTTCTCCTTCGCTTGCGAGGACACCGGCACACCGGTGTTAGGAGGGTCTTGAAC
This sequence comes from Neophaeococcomyces mojaviensis, assembly GCA_030247915.1. NCBI lineage: Eukaryota > Fungi > Ascomycota > Eurotiomycetes > Chaetothyriales > Neophaeococcomyces > Neophaeococcomyces mojaviensis. The sequence continues at coordinate 72,308 of JAPDRQ010000133.1, forward strand.
GACGGCAGAATGCCAACTGTGCTTCGGTCCATGAGTAGTGTAGTTTTCGTGTTCAGACATGGCCGAGACAGGAGACATGGCACGGATATTAGCCTCAAGCTCTTGTCCAGCGTAGTCACTCATTTCCGCTGGCGCCCCTTCGTAGTTCGAGTAAGACAACCAACTCAAGGGCCGCGAAGCAGATGATCTCGCCAGATGAGAAGAACGTGCTGGTTTGTGGTCTAAGCCTGCACCGGCAGGACGTGCATTTGATGCCGGTATGATCGCAGAACTCGGACGTGGTAGGGAGGGTTCGTCGCGGTTTGACATGGATGCTCGCGCGCCGTATGGGTCCTTCGATTGGTCCAAAAAGTCCTTTTGAATCGACACTCGTCCATCCCTATCAGCAGAATCGGTTCTCGTATGAGTGAAGGGGATGCGTCGACCGGAAACAGCGGACTGGCTTTGCCCAGAGTATCGTTGTGAAGCAAATGTTGAGTTGCTCATATGTTTCTCATGCAAAAGCTCCGACTTGTTGCGCTTATGCCGGGGTCGCGCGGTCAAGTTGTCCTTTTCCTCAAGAGGATTCATGTCCGGAGGCAACTTCGTGATCTTTCGGTAAGTCACCGCTAAGTAGATGTCAAGCACCAACGATAGGCAGAAAAGTCCTATTTCTACTGTGCTTACGATGAAAAAGGCCTCGATGATTTTGTAGTCCAGATTGTTGTCATCGAACAGAGTGCCCCACCCGTACGCGTTGCTGCTGTAATCCGCCCAAGCCATGTAGCCTGAAAAGGCAAAGAAGGGGATGAGACCAGTATCGAGGAGACCAGCAAACATTTGGTAGCTCGCGCATGATGCCGGCGGTCGGCTGTTCACAGCTCTGCATAGAAAGTAAACGGCGTACAAAGTATGGAACACTGCGACTGAGGGCCCGACTCTTATGATCCAGCCTACCGAAGTTGTTGTCTTTCTGATGGCAATGATGCAGAAGACAGCTCCAAGTGCTCCCAGCAATGCCAAAATGCGTAAAATCCTTTGACTGATCCATGCGAACCTGACTCGACCCTTCGTCTTTGGATTCATAGGCTGCACATTAATCTTGCCGTACGGTGCTTGAATATACTGAGAAGTGTCAGCGCATGTAGCTCGAAGGGCTATCTGCCGTTCAAGCTCTTACTGAATCAGGGTGTCTGTTAAAGTCGACGAGCGGGCCATCCTGCTTGACTTTCTGTGGTGGGGGCGCCCAAGATGCCTGGGTCACAGCTTTGGGATTAAAAGGTCGATTTGTTGGTGAACCGAAGGTGTAAGTCGATGGTTTGTCGTACATATACGGCTGATTAACGCCCATCCTTCCCCACCGTTGCTGGCCAGCTCTTGAAGGTGTGTGGGAATGTCTAGGAATGTCGGAGGGGACGTGCGCTGAGTTCGAGGAGGAAGGTCCAGTCCACAACAAAGCACCTCCTAAGCGGCACTCCCTGCGTTAAAGGCAAGAAGATGCTTGCCTACAAGAGAAGGCACGACCTCAGCAGCTGACAATAACTGACAGTAAGATACCTGGTTAAGCAGTGAACATTTTCGGGAGACCAGGCGAGGATGTACAATATCGACACTAATTTGGGCGCATCCGGTTGTCAGGACAACAACCATGACCCAATCAAATATCCTTCCCCTCAATCATCATCTACAAACGGGTTGGCGAACGTAATTTGACGGAATAACTGTCTCCGGGAGCACATCTTCATGGCAAACACCTTTTGCTGTTGGTCTAGTGGTCGATTTTTTTCTGGTAGAGAAGCGAAATACCTGGTCGAATACAATGCTTCGGCCACCTGCCAGCTGTTCGTCTTGCCGCGGCCTTGATCTCATCGTCGGGTTAAAGAGCAATGAATGGTACTCAATACTAAGCTCGGACTTGTGGTGCTTGAACTATGCCTGTAAAACCTCTCCGTTACTTTATGCCTATATAGGAATGGAACAGATCATGCGACGGGTTTACGAAGGACCGTCGTCAGCATCGTGTAGTATACGTAACCCAGTAAATTCAGGTCTCCTCTCGACACGCTAAATGCTTGTGCTAGTAAACTTCTAAATTTCAGACAAGCTTTGTCCTAGCCCGCCATGAACTGCCCTAGAGCCTCGCAGATGGCTCATGCCAACATCCATCTGTAGACTGCGCTGCCGTGCGTTACCTCACTCTTCTTCAAATACATGAACTGACACCACAACGGGTCTGTTGGCTCACACGGTGGTTGCTGGGCTCCCAAGAATGCTCCTGAGGCCCAAGAAGGGGCTTACCGAAGACCTATCTGCCTCCAACGCGAAGAAGTTGCAGAAATGTCGCGCCCAGGACCCCTTCTCATGGCCTCCTCTTGTCCTCATCACTACGGCTTTGGCGCTACTGTCGCTGACCTTCATCGTCCAATCATCCTTAAAGCGTCAAGTTGACCCGCAAGGATGCATCATGTCGATGATGAGCCCGACCTACCTTAAACTCTCCGGTTTCGATACTGAGCACTCGAGGTTCGCCAGCAAATACTCGCTGTACCTGTACCGGGAAGAGGGGGTCGACGAATATAAGCATGACAACATCGGCTTGAGAGGAGCCCCGGTGCTTTTCATACCGGGCAATGCAGGCAGCTATAAACAAGTACGCTCGTTATCTTCCGAAGCATCTCGATATTATTACAACAACTTGCGCCATGATCAGAAGGCAAGGGAGGAGGGTGTACGCGCCTTGGACTTCTTCACGGTGGACTTCAACGAGGACCTTGCAGCTTTTCACGGCCAGACTGTCATCGATCAAGCAGAATACGTGAATGAAGCGATTGCATATATTTTATCCTTGTACCATGATTCACGCCGACTCAACAGGGATCTGGACCTCCCTGACCCAAGTTCAGTCATCCTCATTGGACATTCCATGGGGGGCATAGTGGCAAGAACTGTGCTCGTGAACACAAAATACCAGGCAAACTCGGTCAATACCATAATCACAATGTCCACGCCTCATGCCCGGCCGCCGGTGTCGTTCGACGCTGATATAGTATCTCTGTATGAACAAATTAACACCTATTGGAGAGATGCATACACTCAGAGATGGTCAAGCAATAACCCTTTGTGGCAGACGACCCTCATTTCAATTGCGGGAGGTGGAAGGGATACGACTGTGCCTTCCGACTACACAAGCGTCTCGTCACTTGTGCCAGAGAGTCATGGATTCACAGTCTTCACATCTACCGTGCCTAACGTGTGGACGAGCATGGATCACCTTGCCATCACGTGGGCCGATCAAATCCGCAAGGCAATCGTAAAGTCTCTGTACGAAGTGGTAGATGTCCGCAGAGCCGCACAAACCAAGAGCCGCGCAGCTAGAATGAGAACTTTCCGAAAGTGGTTTTTGACAGGTCTTGAGCCGTCGGCTCCAAAGCATCTGACTTCAAGCGAGCACAATGTGCTTCTGAAGCTCGGTGACGAATCCCATTCCTCCATCACAAAGACGAGCAGCCTGACACTGCATCGACTAGGAATGCAGGACTTTACGTCTGCCAAGTTGCTCACCGTGCCACCGGCCACAAATCACACTAGAAAGCACTTTCAGCTCTTGACGGATCAATTGATGCATCCCGATGGCTCTTTCGACCAACTGGAGATTTTGTTCTGCAGTGCTTTTCCGATTGCTGGCCACGCAACAACAGCCCCACTTCCCATACAAATCGACCTTTCGAGCGGCGATGCGAGTGCTACAAGACTTGCTTGCAAGCGGGCTATAAACGACGCTATTCTACTGCCAACATCAACCAGGCAGTCAAGGAATGCATTTGATCAGACCCCACCCTTCACATTCCTCCAGTATGACCTACGAGAGCTCCAAGATTACCAGTTCGTCGCAATCGTCGACAAGAGCACAGAGGTCACTCATGGTTGGCTTCATGCTGAGTTCAATTCAGATACTGATTCTGCCGTCGGCGCAGACACCAGCCTTGCAAGACTCCTTCTTCGCGGAGTCAGCCTCGAACTCCCATCGTCACGCTCGCTTATGACTGATATTCATATTCCAGCTTTATCGTCATCTCTTCTCGCTTACAACCTCAAAATCCGTCAGCATGGTTGTCGGAAAGATACTGAGCTCTTTACTCCCTTGGTTCGACAATATATTGACGCACCTCATGAGTCCAAATATTTTGTCAACTTCAAGGAGGGAGACATCAACCTACATGGCACGGCGCCTTTCATGCCGCCTGCCCTGCCAGGTGAAGCCATCAATAGTGGTGTCTCGTTCCAAATCTGGTCCGATCCTACTTGCAGGTCTTCACTCGAGTTCCGCCTCAGGCCAGATCTTCCTGGTAGTTTCGGCAAACTAGTCATCAGGTATCGTACGGTATTTGCCGCCTTTCCGTTACTGGTTGTAGCGATGGTGTTGAGGAAACAATTCAGGCTGTACGACAATACAGGTGTCTTTATCTCCTTTAATGACAGTCTCGAACAAAGCTTACGCCTACCGCTTCCTGTCTTACTGTTGTCGATGACTTTCTTTGCAACCGCCTTTACGGGAACACAGCCACTTTCTGCTACTCCACATGCTCGCCAACCTAATATCACAATTGACTATACTCAGAATGATCTACTCCTTGGATCTCAGGACACCTTCTTTTGGTTCTTGGTTCCCCTCGGTGGGCTGTTGAGTGTCGGTGCATGCGTACTACTCAATTATCTGATCCTTGGCCTACTACAGGTCTCCAGCATTGTGTTCTCGTTGTTCTCTTCCTCGAATGGCTATGTCAAAGTTGATGACAGCGACAAGGAGAAGACTTCAGTCATGATATCTACGACACCTAGACGACGGGTCATCAACACGATCGTGTTACTTTTACTCGTAGCTACTATTATCCCCTACCCATTTGCATACGTGGTAGCCTGCATTGTACAGTTTGCCACAACCACTCGAGCCCTTAAAGACGCCAAAGATCTTCGGTCAGGAGCTACCTTGAACTTTTTCAACTACACACATTCTATCCTAATATTGATGCTCTGGGTTCTGCCGATCAATCTACCTGTACTGGTTGTCTGGATCCACAACCTTGCTGTTCACTGGATGACGCCTTTCTCTTCACATCACAATGTTCTCTCTATTATGCCGTTTATCCTGCTGGTGGAGACTGTCTCGAGCGGCATGATGGTTCCTACGTTGCAGAGGTTTAAGTGGGCAACAAACTTCCTTTTCTTCGCTCTTGCCGTCTATGCGGCAGTGTATGGTATGACTTATGCATATCGCCTGCACTACATTGCAAACATCATTGCTCTGTGGCTGGTTTTGATACATTTTTCGACACGAAAGCCACGAATATCGCCCTAGGATGGCATAGACTTAAGGGTGGAAGCAACAGTTCAATCCGTGTTGTCACAAACTCCACGTGCAATGAGCGAGAGACGTAGTAGCTGGTGAATGGGTGGCCGCGGCTCGCGTGACTTCGAGCCAGCTAGGTGTTCGATACTGCTAGCTGGATGAACCTTTCTTAGCGCTCGAAAGGATTGGCAAGAAGACGAACATCAGCTTTGGTCTGAGAAGCAGAGGTGTTGGACATTCACCAACAGAAGGACGTGGATTATGCATGCCACAGGAGTTTCATCACTGTAGAATAGATATGATACCCATGACGCGTCTGGAAATCATCAAGAGAAGAATAATTTTAAGACTAATCAGCCGTGCCAGGTACTCATCTGAAGCATGCCTTTCCATACACTTGTCTTACGCTAATGCGATCAAACAGTCGTGGCTCACTCATTTACAATCCAGCTCGACCCCAATTCAAACTAACACAGCTACACCCATTATTCCTCCAGCATCCTCTCGTTAGTCTACTTAACCGTCTTTTCCCTCTTCCTCCTTGTTCTCCTAATCATGGCGTGGATGCTCTGAGTCTCCAACCGAGGAGACCGTGGTTGTGTAGGTCGAAGAAAATGAGTGAAGATGTTGTGCTGAGGCAGACAGGGCCAGGCGATGTGTATGAGATTGAACCGCGGATGCGGAGAGGGGATGGAAGGTCTATTAGGGAGAGTGGGGGTAAGGGAAGGTTAGAGATGGGAGTCGGGGGAATTACTGCGATAGGTAAGGATGGAGGGGAGAGGGAGATGTCGGTATTCGGAATCAAGGAGCGGGATGCGGGGAGGGGAATGAAGATGGAGGTGTTGCAAGAAGGAGCAGGAACGGAGGAGGGGATCGACCACCAGCACATCAGCCGAGTCGGTGTTAGAGGATGGATGGCAAGGGGCTTCTAGGCTGATTTGGTGATACAAAGGCTCGGAAGGTAGAAGAGCTGCTGGCAGAGCGGAGCGGAAATATATCAATAGAGACGGAAATTTACCCGTGTGTTTGCTGTGAGGATAGTGGAAGGCAACGGCATCAATCGTGTCCTGATCGGACAGGGTGAAGAATGCAATGAAGCATAAGAGTATCGGTTAGCGTCCACTTCTCCCTTGGGAAGAACAATATGGGTTCAGAAATGCTTCATTGTGCGCATTCCAATCTGTCAGTCGTTACGATTGATAGATGCCCTCCGTTTAATGGTCAAGATAGAGGTGGCCACACCTTGAAGTATCCAGCTAGATTAAACTCTGCTTTTCAGTCACATCATCAACCAATGCTGCAAGGTGTTGCTCTTCCCCTAGTCTTGAAGAAGTCTCTGTTTCCAGGCCGCTATACACTTAGCGCCATGATCGAGTTGACTATGTCGTTCCCGTTATCCTTCAGAGCTTTTACGGCTTTCTTCCTCGAGACGTTAGCCTGGGTCATGACCAACTCGATATCCTTCTGTTCAAGTCCAGAGTCGTCAACCTCTTCATCGTCATCCTCTTCTTCTTCGACCTTCTTCTCCTCGGCCTTCTCTTTGCCTTTGTCGTTAGAGTGGTCGTGGCCCTCGTGTCCGGCACCGGCGTTAGCGGCTTCTTGAGCAGCGAGTTGTTGGGCAGCGGCGGCTTGTTGTTGGGAGTTGAGGTCTTCGATTTTGGCTTCGCCGAAGATGCTGCGCATTGTTAGTAATTCGTTTAAGATACTGGGGCTGTGCTCATCACATGTAGGTGTTGCTTGATGGAGACTTGTAGACGTCAGGGTTCGAGATGACGAAGAGGATCTATCGGATTTGTTAGTACTCCTCTGCTCAGTTTCTAGGTCGGTGCAACGAAGATGCTTGCGGCAGTGCGCAGCTGTCCATAGAATGCAGCTCAGTGTGTCAAACTTACGCCCTTAGGTCTTCTCAATGTCACTCGTGTGATACCCGGAATATGCTTCAAGCCAAGCTTGCCAATAGCCTTTCGTGCCTTCTTCTCGTTGCGGCTGTGGACAGCTACCTGAGATCCAGCAGGAAGGGTACCCTCACCCTCACCTTCACCTTCGCCATCTGCGCCATCGTCAGAGTCAGAAGAGTCAGACGCATCCTCGGCGGTGGTCTTCTTGGTCTCCTCGTGGTCGTCAGGAAGCTCCTCGATTCGTGAATCCGACATGTTGGCTGTATGTGGGTAGAATGTCTGGAAATGTGCTTCAATACGGGTGTCAGCAGGGCTCGAAGATCGCGGTGGTGTAGGTCGTATAGGATCACGAAGACTACGATGTCTGGGTTATCTGAAGAATGCTTACTATCTTAAAAGTGTTTGAAGATGAATCCGTTGTTACAGATGAGCTTTAAGATCAGAGCGAGCTACTGGGGGTGGGTACCGCGCTCACGACTTTGTGCATGTCAGTCTTGGCACAATGTCTACCGGGGATTCGATTCAGAATAGATTATAGCAGAGTAGAGAAATACTTCAAACGCTAAATTGCAAACCGTACGAAACAGATTGAGGACTCCAGATATGGTCAACACACTCGAGCGCAAATATTGTGAATCAGGAATGGTATTTTGTGGTTTTCAGAACTGGTATACCACGAATCAATGCGCCAGCCACTTATGCACAATAAAGTCTGCCATGAGGAATATCTTGATAGACTTCCAGCCCTCAGGCTTGAACGAGCAGCTCCCTTGTCCTCACATGCCTCCGGCTGCTAGTCGCATTGGTACACTTGGCAAGCTCGGGGCTTTCCATCCAGTGCACCATGCATCATCTCATTCATGTTCATCCAGCAATTCAGTAGATACACAACTGCTTATGCTTAAGCCTTGACTTTAGCGAGGGCCTTCTTGGTCTCGAAAGTGGTCTGCCGTAATGTTAGCAAATGCCATTTTGCTTCACTGGCATATCCTTTGTTTTTCATCAAAGTTGTGCACTGACCTGTTTCTTGAGTCGCATAACCTTGAAACGCTCGAAGTCAGTCAAGTTTCTCCTCCTCTCTTGCTGTCCTCGCTTGTTGGCCCACGAAGACTCTGACCACTTCTTGTCGATTTCGTCCTTCTCCCACAGCTTGGCAACGGCACCAGTACCGGCAGCTTTTGGCAGCTTGTTGATGACGAACGGTGTAAGAGAGACTGCGCTTAGAGGAATGGCTGATCTAGGAACGGCTCGTCCTTCTGTCTTCGATGGTCCGTCCACAAGTACCTGCATGTTTGTTACTTGCCGCGTCTTCAACCTGCTCATGCGACTGCACATACTCTATTGGGGTCTATTATTTCGACGATTGTAGCAAGTTTGCCCTCATGTGCACCAAGTCGGATGAAAACCACCCTGCCGACCTCCACCAGCTTCCACCCTGCAGGTTTGATATCGACCTTGTCGGACATTTTGAGGATGGGACTTTCGGGTCGTTAGCGATCGATATGAATGGCCGAGCAGCGTTCTTACAGTTAGAGTCGTGGATTGTCGAATGTCGAAATGAGTTTGTGGTGTGGTTGTCGCCGAGAATTGACAACTGCGATGTGGGTTCGGTGCGCATTTTCTTAGTGCAGGCCTTGGCATTGACAAAGCGCCTTAACTCCAAGGCACCAACTCCCCATCTTTGTTGTCCCCTTTGATGGTGGCTTGCCACAGCTTTAGCTGCCGACGAGCTGTCATGCTGACCAGTTGGTTTCACTGTTTACGCAGCAAAATTTATAGCTCAGAGTACGTTAGTAATTTCACGGTCTGAAAGAAAATCTCAGTCTGAGCAATTCGAAATCGGACGTAAATGTAAGAAGTTGCAGTCGCGGTTTGACACCAGCGTGCCAAGGTTATTATGCTACTCATCTACGTCTTCATGAAAGGTTTTCGTTAGAAATCATACACGCTTCCTCATAGCCAACCAACTTAACCAAACCTGCCGGTGTCGATGTGATACAACCCCGCCATCATCTCCTTCGCCTTCTCCATGCTCAACTTTGACCATCGACCTTGGACATCCCTGTAACTGCGCAGAAGCTCTTTCCTGATCTGCTTCCAGCCTATCGTCTGTTCACTTTGGGAATCAGTCCACTCGTGCGTCCTGACAGGCAACAGCTTTCCCTCCCATTTTACTGGCTCGCCGCTTACCAATACCGTCTCGATGTCAGAAGCATTGCTGAATCCGAGGAGGGCGTCCACTGGATCATAATAAGCCGCTATTCCAATTCTTGGGCTCTCAGTGCCTATGATCACAATATCAGCCTTTCTGCCAACTTCAAGACGCCCTACACCTCCTTCAGTCGTATCCAGCCCAAGAGCACGTGCGCCATAAACGGTCATCATGTTGAAAGCTTCGCTTGTTGTTCCTCGCATCGTCAGTGGGTATCTATCTTGAGCTAGGTAGGGTTCATTTGCTTGGATGCGAACACAATTGAGAAGCATTGTGCCGAGCAGTGGCAGGTAGGAATGGCCTGCTGAGTGACAATCGACTCCAAGAGACACGAGCGAATTGTAGGGCGTTGAGGTGAGAGTCGAATGAAAGGCAGGAGTTCTATGCAAGCACATGGACGATTCAGTGGACGGGGTGCTTGAAATAGTCATGTTTAAACCCTCTCCTTTGCCGCTTGTGGTACCACTAGGGTACGCCACAGATTTCAGTATCTCTAACTGATCTTCTGGAAGATTCAGTGCATGAGATGCCACAAAGTTTCGAATTCCTAGGTGAGACATGGATTTGTTGAACAGGTCCTGGTTGTCTTGTATACTTGTAAATGGCATGCCCAGTCCGAACACTGCATCTCGAGCAATGTGGGAAGTCAATGTCCGGACCCCTGCTGCGCTCAGGCGCGTAATGAGAGGGGTAGTCATCTGTTTCGGCAGAAACCATGCATCAAAGGCGAGACCGATCTCAATTCTGCCCTTGGCACACCCCTCGGAGTTCTGATCAGAAGCATTGAGCTTTTTCGCCAATTGCTCCACGAATAATGTGGTCTTCTCGTTCCACAGGTCGTAGGATGGGACACATTCATCCTCGTTCCATCTCTCGATGCGGGTTGGCTCACCATACGCAAAGACACCACGAATGCCACTGTCAACCATTGCTTGCACTGCTTTGTCGATATGCTCGGTTGTGGCACACCCGTGAGCGTGGTCAAGTACAGTTGTGTTTCCTCCGTCAAGTGCCTCAAGGCAGCCTGCAAGTTGACCAAGATAAATATCGTCCGGGGTATAAGTGTATGACTGAAAATTGCCCTTCGGCATATAGTCATACAATGTGTCGTTAGAGTGACGACCTTTGAGTTGAGTCTGCCAAAGATGTGCATGTGTGCTGATAAAGCCAGGGGAGACAATCTTGTCAGTGCAATCCACGATGTAGGTATTGTCCGGCAACGAAGCAACTTCATGCCCAATACCTGCAATCAATCCTTTCACAACCAGAAGATCTACATTGACCATGGGAGTGACTCGAGGCGGCTCACTAGAATCATGAACGAGGAGAATGCCATTCTTGAGGAGAATCGGCTGGTCTGCTTCGGGCAACATGTTTTCTACTTAGGGGTGATGTGCTTCTTTGCTCGTCAAGCTCCGACAACTTTGTGATTGGATAGTTATGTAGCAACGTTGTGCCGGCCATCGAATTTATATACATTCGTGAGCTGACAAGATGACAATCTCCGGTGGAAATGAGACACACCAACCTATATTTGATTCGTTGTAGATCCTACCTTAACAAGTGTAATCAACAAAACATGAACAGGGTGTTGTGAACAATAGATGCGAGAGGTGAATAGCTTCAGGCTAGATATTCTCGAACAGGGAAAACGTGTGGCACGACCTCGTATTGTGAATGCGGGTTCCGAATCCTAACAGTCTTGTTCAGGTAGACGGAGATATCGGGAGAGGTGTCTTGCTCAACAAACGTGCCTGGAGCCTCTCCTCGCAGCTCTTCGGCTTGCTACAATGCATGAAACGGAGATAGTAAACGCGAAACCCGGTTTGAACAACCATAGGAGGCACACGGGCGAATTATTCGAGCTTTGCTCGGGGACTTTAATGAGAACAAGCAAACTCTGCAAACTGTCAAGCTTCGAGCTTTACCACATCAGGCTTAATGGTTTGAAGCAACTTCACTACTTTTTTTTTTCTCAGCTGTCCATTTTCCGACACAGCTCTCTTCTGTTATCGTTGCCGGCTTCAGCGACACTGGCAAAAAGCCATGAACACTCAGTTTCACAATGATGGATGTCGACGTGGTGGTGGCAACTGTCTCGTCTGTGTGGCTTACTGTAAGTACAACATTCTCAATCCAACGATGGTTGCATGATGTTCATAATTTGCGATTGATTCAAGTTACTGGAAACTCTCGCCGGAGTCTCGTACAGAGCTTGAAATCTGATATTTCATTCTTACATATTCTGAGTTTATCTTCACACCTTATCATTTCTATATTCCTGCCAGGAACTTCTATTCGCTAACAAGAATATAGGTGCTAATGCTTCTGTTGTAATGCTTTATGCTTCGAAGTTAAGTTTTGCTTGATATTTCTTTCGACATATCTAGAAAACGGTGTGCTCTGCGCAATAACAGGAATATTCCTTAGACGATGTAAGTCTTTTCACATTCTCACCTTTCCGACGATTAAAACCTTGCACGCTTAGATAGTATATGATCTCTTGATATGATCGTACCGTTTACACCAAGATCTCTGAGGAACTCTAGCTTCTCAAATATGTGAAACCTATTTTTTGCAACATTACTGACCAGATTCTTACACAGAAAAAACGTCTGCTGATTGCAACTCAAGAGGTTGTTTCTTCACTTGACTTGAGCACCGATCCCTTCTTTCGTCCATCCTGAAAGCAGCTGAAGACTGCTGTCAGTCCATGGGCATGGAACAATTCCTGAAGAAGCCCCAAACCTTTCGTTGCCCTTTGGCTTTTGCCGCACACCAGGTTATCAATATACGGGAAGTCCGTGAGCTGTGTCTAAACGTCACACTTGGTGCAACAGTTCCTCGTGTTGCGTGTTCGCATGACTTTAGTGTTACCTTCTCCACTTGCACCACCTTTCCATGTCTTTCTTTCCTTCGTAGATATCATTGGTTGCAGTCTTTGTTGACCGTAGGAAGACAGCGAGAGGTCGATCTGCATGCTTGTTTTGTTATTTGGAATAATATCAAGGATTTGGCAGCGGCAAACGAAGTTAGCTAGTTGCACAAAATCCTGGCCATTCTCCGCTCATCGGGTATCGAAGCGGGAGCTTGCGTGCATCTACGACAAGGTGCAATTTCGACGCGCGGAACCTTCGAACAGCACCTCACATTGGTTGTATGCATTGCTTCGAGAAATCATGAGGAATCCAAATGTCAATATCTCTGAAACACAACTGGTGCCACCATTGACGGCCAAAGATTGGTCTTTGCCGTGTTTGCTGGATTGGTATTCACCAAGTCGGCGTATGCAGTAAGAGCGGACTGTCACAATCAGGTAAGGAGAATTGGTTGAATGGCAGGAAGCAGCAGAAGGGATATCAGCACAAATCTCTGCTATTGCTAGCTTGAGATTTATGGTCAACCCCAAGTGTGGACGTTCTCCCGCGTCAAACCTTCATATGAACAGGTCTGTACACAACTTCCTCGTGCTGTCCTACACGCGATCATTTACTTCACTCTCTACATTTTAGTCCAATTAAACGCTCTATCGACTGTTTTCATTCCAAATACTACATAACACGTTTTCTTGCTCATACTGCAGGCCAGTGAGCGTTGTCATTCTCGCCATATCGCCTAACAGCAGACTTCTACCACAAAAACTTGTACATAACATTTGTAACTCCCACAGTTCAATAACATGGTGTTTGCCAATGGATATACCATGGCTAAAGCCTTCAATCTTGAAGGTCTTGGCTTTACCTACATCTCGATCGCAGCTGCTTGGACAGCCATCTTACTTGCTGGAATTACTTTTCTCGTCTCGAGACGAAATCTGCCGTTTCTGCGCATTCGAAATGTGCCTCTCGCGGTCAGCGCCGTCGCGACATTGCACGTCTATTGGGTGTTGTGCATGGTTGCGTACGTCCTGCAAGGCTTCTTTCCTTGCGCAACGGAATACTGGATCATGAGTATCTACCTTCCACTGGGCATTGCACTTTTTCAAGCTTGCAACACGCAACTTCTGCACATAGCGAACTTGCAGAAAAGATACGCTACGGATAACGTACGGACGGACAAACGTAGGCGAAGCAAAGTCACGGATGGCTGGAGGAAGTATCTGGCATATTCCTACGTCGAGAATCGTGTCAAAGGAACTATGGTCTACATCGCTTATGGAATGCTTGTCCAGGTGAGGACTGCATTGGACCCAAACTATATAGGTAGCTGACCGCTCACAGTTTGCAATTGCAACTATCATCTACATGATGTCTAGAAAATTTCACCCGAGCTTCGGCATTGTAGCCTCGGATTTTTCAGACAATGGTCCGGACGGCGCTGAAGCATGCACTAAACTGGTCCAAGAATATAGCACTGCGACCTGCGACGAAGCCAAGAAGATTGCATGTCGGCGAGGCTGGGAATGGTAAATAGGTTACAAAACCCAAGTACTATTTGTGCTGATATCAAACAGGATTCCCTCAATTGTCTGGCAATTCTTCTGGTCGTGGTGTTATGCGCCCTATCTACTTTGGGAGCTACGCACTGTTTGGGATGTCCATGGTTGGCGACAGCAAACAACACTATGCTGCCTGGCTGGGTTGGTCTCAAAGAAGATACATAATCGGAGTGTGACTGACATAGGAATTAGGCTGTTTGCGACACCCATGTGGCTTTGTGCTCTGTACATCCCTAATATGCGTGTTGTCAATCGCTTTTACGTCCCTCCTTTGTGGTGAGCAACTAGACTGACAAGGTTTGCTCATGCTAACAAGACTCAGGTTCGCCCCATCGATATTCCTTATCGAAGCCTTCCTCATATTCGTACCATGCTGGCAAGTCGTCAAGAATCATCGCCTCCAGTCAGAAACCCTCGACATTATTGCAGAGTGGGAATGCAAGAACAACGGCAACTCAATCGGTGCGGAAACGGCACAGTCGATTTCTCGAATGTCACATAAGCCTTCTACATTGAGCACGACAAGCAGCCGGAGAGGCGAGATGTACACAATGACAGCCCTGGAAAGCGCCATCCGCACAAACCCTCAGCCTCTCCTGCTCTTTGCAGCACTTAAAGACTTTTCCGGCGAGAATATCAGCTTCCTGACCAAAGTTCTTGAATGGAAACGAGGATGGTCCCCTTCATCCCCAACCAGAAATGGCTTTCTTCGTCGGCCGAGCATGCACGAGATCAACAACAAAACTCTCCAGCGCCAACAATTTAGAAAAGCCGTTAACATCTACACCTCCTACGTGAGCCTAAAATACTCTGACTACCCCATCAACCTCTCATATACCCATCTCAAGGAGCTTGAAGCTGTTTTCGAGGCAGCGGCTCAGCTGCTCTATGGCCACCTCGGCGACGACTCGGACAGCGCTACACCGTTTGACCGACACTGGCAAAACTCCTCAAACGAAGACATCGAAAGCTCACCCGGTAAGGACGGGATCTCGATCACTTCATCCCAGCAGACGCGCGGCAACAATAGCACAGACCGCATTATTCAAGACGCAGATAACAGCAAACGATACACCGTGCTCCAAACTTATGAGATGCCAAACGTAAGCGAGCGATTACCTGACCACGTGCCTGTTCCACAAGGATTTGGGCCGGAGACTTTCGATCATGCAGAGGAAAGCATCAAGTACATGGTCTTGACCAATACTTGGCCGAAGTTTGTCAACGCTGGTTATGCAAACATCAAGAAGAAGACCTTCTTGCAGAAAGTTCAAGGCAGATTTTTCCCAAGGGGCTAGTGAAGCTGAGCTTCCCACAGGACACCGCGTCTCAGCTAAGAATAGGGCTGGATTCTGATGGCAAATCAAATACTTTATGGAGAACAGCAATGACAAAAGAACAGGATCAAATGGTCGGATGTTACGATAGATATGCGCTTTCAGGTTTCGTGTGGTTTGTTTATGTGCCTTTTGCTTGAAGAAGAGGAGCAGCATTCGGGGTGTCCAAAACTTTTACTGCCATTGCGGAGCATTGTTTTCCTTAGCAGTCTTTACGACTTCCATGGAAGGGTTGATAATTTGCACATGTGCAATATATCAAATATCAGCCAACAGGTCTCTGTTCTCCGAGTTTAATACGAGACCTTGAGTAGAGGCACGATGCTTGACCTAGTTTTGATATCAATCAGCAACAGAACAGTGCTGATAGCATCATGCACTGATTGCTGTGGACGATGAGAAGATCTAACCATACCTTTAGGTCTAGACTACTGAGACGCATAATAGTTCTTGCTAATATATCTGGGACAACGAGCAGACATGACACCACGGAGCAGAGGGCAGACGTTGCAAAAGACAAAAGTGCTTGGAAGCGATAGGTCTAGGAGCTGCATATCGCTTTTATGTCCCTTTAACCGTAAGGCCTTGGGACCATATGCTGCAATAAGCAACATTAATGCATAGTAATGAGCACCAGCTCATACCATCCATTTTCAGTAATAGCCTATCCTTTCTGAAGAGCACAGGCCTGGTTGCGCAATACTCTACAATTGCAGCAGGTAAATCGTTTAATTAGGCTCAATCTCAAGCCCGAGCTGATATGCACATCTGGAGCGCCTTAGGCCATGAAACTCCATCCTTATTCTCCACGTTTTTCAGCCATGAAATTTGAAGGAATTGCAACCATATCGAACCATCTTTTGCTAATACCCA
>JAPDRQ010000134.1:0-88105 GCA_030247915.1 Neophaeococcomyces mojaviensis
TGCTCAGACCGGCATTGGTGTCAAGGACCGCATTCCCAACAAGGTTGCTCCCTGGTACAGTGGCCCGTCATTGCTCGAGTTCTTGGACAACATGAACAAGATCACGCGAAACATCAATGCACCGTTCATGATGCCGATTGGCGCCAAATATCGAGACCTTGGCACCATGGTGGAAGGGCGCATTGAGGCCGGTGTAGTGCAGAAGACATCGAGCTTGATCATGATGCCGAACCGAGAAAGCATCAGCATATCAGCACTGTACGGTGAGACGGAAGAGGAAATCCCCCACGCCACATGTGGAGATCAAATCCGCATGAGGATACGCGGCATTGAAGAGGAAGACATTATGCCCGGATTCGTATTGTGCTCCCCCAAACGGTTGGTACATTGTGTGTCGGCGTTTGAAGCACAGATCAATATTGTCGACTTGAGGTCCATTCTCTCCGCAGGATTCAACTGTGTATGTCACGTGCATTCAGCTACGGAAGAAGTCACGTTCGAAGCGCTCCTCCACAAGCTCGAACCCAGGACGGGGCGCAAGAGCAAGAAGCCACCGCCATTCGCATCGAGAGGAATGGGCATCATTGCGCGACTGAGGGTGACTAGTGGAGGAGGCAAGATCTGCGTCGAGCGGTTTGAAGATTATCCTCAACTGGGTAGATTCACTCTTCGTGACCAGGGACAGACCATCGCCGTCGGAAAGATCACGAAGCTTCTACTAGACGAGGATTAAGTGCATGAATAGCACAAGCGTGGGTTGGGAGATTTGTTCAGAGCATAGAGCGCATGGGTTGTGCTTCGTCAACATCGGGCAAGGAAAGGGCCGATTCAAATACTTGCATCTTCCGGACATGGAGCCTTTGATACAACGAAAAGTAGATGGAATGAAGTCGTTTCACGTAGTGCTATGCCTCGATCGTCCTTTCAGCAACGGCAACGAAGGTGCAGTGGTGTAACCAAACGGCGCTCGCACTACTCCCAATAGGCTTAGGAGGCCCTGATTTTGAGGTGTGGAGTGGCGAATCCTCGGAAGCAGTGGAGGGCAATGGGGCAAGGGTTGCGAGATAGAGTATCAGCCACTTCCGAGCCCATGCTGATCATGAATTGCTTTTGAAGGGTATCTATGGTACAGGCATACTGCTTGTCGTATATCGTGTTTGCCCCTGTGTTGTGCCTGAAGCCAGACTGCGCACGACTACATTATGCGAAGCTCGTCGATCGCATGGACGACGAATTCGAGAAGCAGCGAGGAAGTTGCGCACAGTCCACAAGCTTAAACACTATGACGAAAGCCGAAAGTGAAGGCACGGAGACCGCAGAGGGCCGTCCAGCTAAACGGCGACGCGTTCTTGCTTGTGATACATGCCGACGATTGAAGAATCGCTGCGAATACGATCCAGCTATTGGAAAATGCACAAGATGCAGACGATTAAGGTCGAGAGGCAGCTCCTCTTCACGCTTGCTGTCTAACAACGGTACAGACTCGAATGCTCGTTAAGACCCTCGTCGTCCGATCTACCCGAAGCCTCAGTGATTGAGCCGAGCGGTAACCTCGCTGGCATCGAGGATAAGTGCGCGATAGTCTTGCCCGGCAACCGGCCTCTTGCTGATCCGAGTGTGTTAGGCTGAACGAACATGGAGCACTCTTGAGCGACATCAGAGACATCGTTTCGCGAATA
Organism: Neophaeococcomyces mojaviensis; assembly: GCA_030247915.1. Lineage (NCBI taxonomy): Eukaryota > Fungi > Ascomycota > Eurotiomycetes > Chaetothyriales > Neophaeococcomyces > Neophaeococcomyces mojaviensis. Next base: position 1,680 of record JAPDRQ010000134.1, read on the forward strand.
CACACACAGACACGCAGTCCCCAGCAGCTGCGAGCTGACAGACCAACAAGCCCCTCAATCACTAGCGTCGATGGCGAGAATGGACACGATGAAGAGCAAGCAAGCGGTGGTAACGCTGCGGCTGATCGCAACACAACATCAGCCCCGGTCAATTTGATCAGAAATCGCTTTTCAGCTCTAAGTGGTGCGGCACGCTTGACAAGAAACTCCAAAGATGTTGTCGAAATGGGCTTTCTATCAGAGAGGCAAGCTCTGCATCTGCAGGAACTATTCTTCGAAAGAGTTGGCCCGTGGATTGGCATTTCCAACTGGAGCGCCATCTCCGAGGCTAGGGATGTCAGGAGGATATCGCCTTTGCTCTTTGCCGCCATCTGCTTGCAGGGCGGTCGTCTAGATGCAACCTTCTGCAACTCGGCTCAACATGATCAGCTATACGAGCACGTCCGAACTTTGACCGGGAGGGAGCTGTTGATCAGTCCGCTACCCCTCGAATCGGTCTGCGCCTTACTCATCGTGGCTGTTTGGAGCACTAGTCCCAAAGAAAAGGCCGAGTTTATTGACAGCTGGCTGTTGAGTGGTTATGCTGTGCAGCAGGCTAAGCTGTCCATCAATTTCACGGCCTTGCTCAAGAACCTGAACGAAGGTAGATCTGACCACGTCGATCAGCGAAGGCTCAGATTATGGAACATGATCTGTCTATGCCATCTACAATTTGCTGTCGGTACCGGACGACCATCAGTCATCGCTCCCGAGTATCTAGAACACTGTCCCGCAATTCTGAACACCATCGAGGCCAGCCTCTATGATGGTATTACCGTCGCAGCAGTAACGCTCTTTGCCATTGTCCAGGATTTGCTAAAGCATAATAGCTTGACTGAAGAGCACTCGCGGAAACATCTCAAATCTTGGACGAGCAAATGGGGCCATCTTCTTGATGCCAATGATCATAGAGTCTGTGTCCTGCAAATGGCCATCGATTTCTGTCACTTAGTTCTCGATCGAAGATGTCTTGACCACTTCAACAATGCATCTTCGCCGACTGCTGATCGCACAATCACGTCCCCCAACGAAACCTTGAACTCGCCTTCCGGATCCAGTCGTGCCGACAGGTCATCCATCCATTCCCACAGTATGCGAGAACGCTACTTCCTTCTATGCAAGGAGCATGCCCTCCAGCTTCTCCATACATTCAAGTCCTTACCTATGAGAACCAGTGAAGAGCTGCCAGAGTTTCTTCACCTGTGTGTTGTGTACGCCATGATCGTCCTGGCCGAGCTCTACAAAGAACAACCTCACGACCAGACTGTCCCGGCTATCATCCGCGAAACACTGGCCTACGGACAGCAAGCTGTTTCAGGCACAACCATTAGCTTTGAGTTCACGAAGGCAGCGCTAGGGGACTTCCTGGGCAGCACCGATCTGCAGGCACAGCAGCAGTTGCTGCATCAGAATCACATCGAGGCAGCACCGCCTCATGAGATCTGGGATCTGCCTCAGCTTGAGGATATCTTCAGTGGTGCATTTACGGATAATTACAGATGGTATGGTTGACGCCATTTCCACCATCGATGTTCACGATCTGCCTAGATGGACGAGCATTTAGATCCGTTCAGCAGAACTAGCAGCCCTCCACAACTGGTCTAAGAGGTAATCCTACCGGCTGCCGCAATTTGGGCTGCAATATACTCGCAACTCATAACTGGTGTGCGACTGATATCTCTTGATACTAACACAAGAGTATCTGGTATCGCCCGCTTACCTTACCAATCATGCGACTCTTTATCAAGAGAAAAGCTTTTAATGCCGATCTGTCAGATCACCATCAGTCGAGTTAGCCCTATCATCCTCGCTCAACGTAAGGCAGCATACATGACATGACATACTCAACCATAATGAATCTACTCAAAATCTCCGGCTTCGTAATTTTGATCCCCGCCTGCCCGATGACATCGAACAGCCTTCAGACATGGACAGATCGTTTTCAACCAGAGACGTCACGAGGTGAATATGAGAGTATTGAGCTAAGTCAGATAGCGAACATGCCACAGTCGGCGAGGAAGCACGATGGAACAATGTACATGAGGACGGACACAACGGTCCAACGGCGTCACAACAGATCGTTCTTGGTAGCCACAACAGATGGTATCTATACACTATGAAGAGAAATACATACAATATTGGCATTCCTCAAGCCAATCTGGCGCAATTTATGGTTACAAAACCGTTCAGTGTTGTAATAGCATTGTAATAGCATTGCACGGTCACACTTGATGTGCTCTACATGACATACTCAGCGTTCAAAACCAACCAACTTACACACTACCACAGTTTCAGCGACAGATATGTATGCTTCATGGCGGGCATCTGCCTCGCGACCAGCCTGTTCCGTGCTCCCTCTTCATCTTCAGCTGTGTGTAAAGTCCACTCTTCCTCCCCGATCTATCCCTTCTCTTAGCAGCTATCCATACACATCAGGCTTGTCGTCTCTACCACGCTGGCTGTGTTTACATCACTGTCTAGCATTTATCAGAAGTGCCTTTCCAAAACAATGCAAGCCCAGATCAACTAGGAACTCTCCGATCATTGTTAAGGTCCAGCAATCATCGTGAAAGACACGCTTATTGAGGAAGAGGAGAGCAATTGCAGACGCTTCATTCGTACAGCTATGAGCTATCCAGGCGTGTGTGTCTATGGTACGTGTTTTGACACTTCTGAGCTCACTCAAGTCATGCCATCGTATGATCGTAAGGCTCCGAATGCTCGTGCATGCTATGCAAATGCAGAGTATTATCTGTGTGTCATGTCATAAGCTCGTTCCTTCCCCGATTCCGTTCCCGCACAAAAGCAACCGAATCGACACCTTGGACTCCTGTCCGCACTAGAACTCCGTCCATTGCGCATTGAAATCTAGACATCCATCTTTACATACCCTTCCTCGACCACGGCTGCTCCTCTCAACTCGAATCCCAGAGAATTGTTCTCGGGCTTCCGTCTCTCTAAGGCGAAACCTCAAAACTTTCCATCTCACTCAACTCCCCACTACTGCCATCTCTCCACTCCCCTTCTAGCCCCTCAATTTCAACGCTCTGCGCCAAGAGCCCCAAGTCGTCCACCGTCTGCTGACACTCCCCGATCAACGTCTCATCCTCGGCGTTTGCATCTCCATCCAACCACTCCATACACATCCCTAATACCCTTACAACCTGCGCCTGTTGTCCAGCCTGCAATGTGCTACGTTGCGCTGCGCCGCGTGATTGTGTGGAGAGGAAGTTCTTGCTCGCGTAGGTATTGCAGCCAAAGGCGAGCGCGCGGATGTGTGTCATGTGGCGATCTGAGAGACGAACTTCATCAAGAGACAGGTTGGCAAGGTTGGCGAAAAGAATTCGATCAAGGAACATAAGGGTTTCATTGCGGACATCACGGTGAATGTCGTTAGGTGCCATAAGGAGGGGTGGTGCCCAGTTTTCAAGTTGTTGGAAGACTGCCGCAAGCGCATGCTGAGCAGCAAAACCCGAAACCGTGTCTTGGAGAGCGACACCTTCTTTGATGAAATCGAGGTAGTCGCCGCCGTAAATTCCTTCTGATTCAGCAATGCACGCAAGGCATTTAGTGAACATTGTTCGAGCGAGCTGAGGTTGGGAAACGTTCTGGACGTACACGAAGCATGGCTGGATGTAACTGGCCGCGATTTGGAGTAATCGGGACTCTTCGATGCCTGTCAGCAGGACACGTCCTACTGTATCAGAGAGGTCAGGGTAGTCGCAAAGTTCCTTGACGACCAAGGCCGCTGCATCAGCATTGCTTCGACCACTGATGATTCTTCGGATCCAGCCTATTGAGCCGCCGCCGTCTACTATGCCCAGCAGCTCATTTTCTTCCTTGGATGTTTGGACAGTCCCTGACCGTGGTGCACGGCGTGCTGGCCCAAGTTCGACAAATGCTAGAAGGTCTGCGAAGAGATCCATGACTCCTGCATGATTGAATGATCTGTTCTTTTCTCGAGCTTGCAGGTACATGTTGTAGTCTTGTTTGAGTTTGACCGGTGTACCTCTCGTGTTAGAGTTGTAATGAATCCAGATAATCTCAAGCGTCTTCTCTAAGAAACCGAGCTCAACCATCATGACTGCCTCACGTCGCCCAAGCCTAGCAATGGAGTGAAGCATGCTGAACAGCTGGTCCCAACCACGATTGAATCTCTGCAAGACTTGCCAATTATCAACTACTTGTCTCAGAGGTGCCGCTAAGACTTTCTGGAGTCGACGACGATCCGTAACGCCAAGCTTCTCCTCTGCATCGGTGGAGAGCGTGGGGAAGAGCACGCTGTAGCAGAGCGACAACAGGGTAGCAAAATGCTTCCGGGCGACAACGTAGAAAGGCCGTAGTATGCAGTCCAGGACATTGTGACGTTGTCTGTCGTAAGGTCTTTCGTAAACATACCCAAACCATCGAACGATGTTCTCTGCGCATCTCGGACAGTTCTTTGCGTACTCGATCAGCAATTTTACAGTTTCTTCAAACTCCGGAGCCTCTTTCCACCTCGAAGAGACTTGTTGAATATAATCTAGTATGATGACCATTAGTCGGTCGTTCAGTGTATGATCAACAGATTGCTTATTGCAAGACTCTCCATCTGGCCGCATCTGCTCTGCAATCTGCCGGATGAATTTGGCATGAGATGGATCTTGAGCAGTGTATCGGCGGAAGCAGATCTCGTTCTCCTGAGCGATTTGATTGTCTAATTCCTGTGGCAGCGTCACTATGACTGGACCAGCGCTGAACACAGGGTATTCCTGGGAATATTGCTTGATGCTCGAACTTCGTTGATAGAACAACATATACCCGTTATAAAATTTCGAAAGACTGCTGAATGTTTGATCGCATCCTCCAAAGGCGAGGTCTTTCATCTGATCAACTTCAAACTTCGTTACGTCGTGATCGTTGAACTGCACCCAAGAATCTTTGGCTGATCTTGCGGAAGGTCGTTGACGGACATATGAGTAGTAGTGGCCTGTTTCGGCTGTGCCAGAATGAATGATAACCCCTACCAATTCAAAAACATCGGATGGCAATTTCTTATCCGGGTTGCTTAAAGCGTCAACTGTGTACGGCATCATATCGATCCTTTCCGGAAACTGGAATTCGTCGTTTACTTTGCAACGAGTGCCTGTCATAATATCGTAGTCAAATCGCTTCAGGTTGAAGATGAGATTGTCAGGCACTTCTTTGAGACATGCACGTTTGACTGCATCAACATGTCGGCCGCAACTTGTGCATGAGTATTTGTTCTCGCCTTGCAAAACCTCACCTTCAACATAAGCCGCCAGCCCCTCCTCGAGACCTGCTTTGCCCCTGATCTCTACTTGGACAGCACTGAAAGGTTCTAGTCGTTCGGAGACGTGCTCACACTCTTTCGATTTAATTTGCTGGACGAGCTGGCCTCCATACATAGATTTGAAGACTTCTCGGGCATCAGGGTCAACAATCTGTGTCTCAAGACGGTCGAACAGGAGGTTAAAAAACTCGTCGACGTCCATCTGAACCGTCACATCGATCTCCTCTCCAGTGTATTGAGTTATCGATTGAACCGCTGCCTCAGGAGTGATGTACTTCTCCCAAGAGCTTTGCATGTTAGCAAAGACATTAGCTAATTCATGCACCAGCTTTTGCTTCGACTGATCGATCACGTTGATGCCGATGATCAGCTCACGGAACTTGACGTTCATGAACAATTGAGAGAAAAGAGAATTGAGGTAACAGGTGTTCGACAGATTTCGCAGACCTGCATAACCTTGATCAGATCTTAGTGCCTTTCTTTCGTTTGACATATTTGGTAAAAAAGCGTTCTCATCAATAGATGTCTCCTCAAGTTCGGTGGTGACAACTTGAAGACAGTCGGTCGAGTGGCACAATGACACAACCACATCATACAAAGCAGTTCGTGACTCAGAGTCCACGATAGGGATGTTCTGGTATAATAGAGAAGCTGACTCAGCGTCGGAAAGTGGAGGGAAGAGGAATTGTTGATAGATGCTGCGTGCGAGCTCAACTGCGTCAGGCAGTGCAACATTGTGTGCCGTCAGCGATGAGATGCATTGTAGGATTAGCTTCGCCAATCCACATGGGACGTACTCGTTAACACAGAAGGTCTTCCGGCTTGGGTCGTGCTGTTGGAGGAGGAGTTCTCTGAATCTTGTGTAGCTGTTGAGCAAGGAGTTTTCATCCAGCTTTTTAGATACTACCTCGAAGATTGCGACGGCAGCTTCGAACATTTCCTGACAAGTCGAGGGATATTCACAGGCTTGGGCAAAAGATGGATATATCGTTTGCCATAATTGCTGCAGTTCTCTAGTAACGGTTTCTTCGGAAAATCGACCTCGAGGCGATCTAGAGTCACGGGCCTTGAGGGCCGCCTTGTTGTTTCCTGTACCGGCTAGTCGCAATATGACATCAAGAATGCTTCGACGATTCTCTTGGTTAGTGTCTAAGAGGAAGGCTGACCTCAGAATCTGTTCGAAGCTCGCATCGCTCGTCAACAGATGCCACAACCTATCATCATGTAGTGTCATCTCGATCATCACATCGAAGAAGTGTCGGCAGAGAGCGCGCTGTGACAGCTGATGCTCTGTGTCTGTGTCGAGTTGCTGAACCGATGCCCATGATTGCAAGAATTGACGCACCAATGGCTCGCCGTCTGGGAAATATGCCTTTGAAGTATCGTCAGGAACTTTAGCCCGCAGAGCAAGTAAAAGTGTTTCGATAATGCCAAGCAAGATAGTCATGCGCAGAGAAGGGTCAGCCTCAATGGCTTGAATGTGTTGCAGAGTCGTAACAATGGTGCGGACAGCGTAGAGCAGGAAGTCGACATCCGGAGACGAGCTGAAAGATTCTTCCTCAATACAAGATCGTAAGGCGGTCGCGTAGTACAGCAGTTTGAATGGTTTGTTGATCGGTAGAAGTGAGTTTGCCGGTAATGTTTTTGACTTGATCTCGGCCACAATAGCCTCCTGAGACGAAAACATGGTCAAGAAGTCATATATAGCTTTCGCTACCCTCTCATTCGACTCAAGGAGAGCATACAGTTCCCCGAAGTGATGCATGATCTTTGAGTCAACAGGCGAGGCGGCTCTGACTGAACGACTGAGTCCTGTGGTTGCTGAACCCATGACTCTACTAATCATCACCGGTCCTTGTCCAATCTTGAGCTCTTTCAGTGTGGATTCATTGTGCTGCAAATGCAATCTTGCTCCGGCTTTGATAAAATGAATCTGACTCCAACCTGTGAGATTTGTGAGAAATTGCCAAAGCTCATCTCCTGTATTGTCTTCACCGACCGTCCATGGCTGCTTGTCACTGCGGATTTCAGGGTGATTAACGATGCCGAGTGTGAGTTCAACCGGCTCACCGCGTCTCTGAAAGTTTCGGAGAGCCGGAGCCAGAATAGTAGGTGATGACAATCGCCAACGAGGTCTTGACTTCAGTCCATTCAAGAATTTGCGGAGCAGCATAAGTGATCGGTGCAGATGGGTTTCAGGCTGGCTCGGTAGATCGTTTGACATCGAAGCATCTCCATCGGGCATTCCTGTTACGGCGGATGAAGGTGGCTTCAACAATCGAGCAGAGTCGATCACCGTTTGAATACATCTATCAACCAAAGCTGCATGGGTTCGCTCAATGCTTGCTGCGCTTCGACTGATAATAACATTGCTGTCAAGATAGGTTTTGATAACAAAGTCTGACGCCTCATTTTGAACACTCTCTGCCTCAGCTTCGAGCATGACCCGCCAAATTCTCTCCATTGAAGGAATATGCAGATATTCATCTGAACGCTCCATCATTTCAGTTCGATACTGGAGCTCAAATTCGACGGAAGATTTGGCAAAGTTCAGAACTGCTTCGTTCAGAGCTGAAGAAGGCAGTCTCTCCATGAACTGTTCAGAGACGAACTGGAGGAATGGATTCAAGCTGGTGGATCGCTCATACGCGCTGGCCAAAACATTCCAAGCACGAGACCGTATCTCATGGGGAAGGTCTGATGTCAAAACATTCGCCCAGAAAGACTCGTACAGTTCTCGGTCGAAGACGATAGGCGTGTTAACAATCATGAACAACATGCAAGAAAATCGAGCATCGTACTCGAAGTACAGAGCTTTCTCAGGTAGACTCGCTTCTGCGGAATTTCGGCTTGACAGATGCAAGATATCGTTCAATAGCAACTTGGCAAAGTCACAGGTGGTAATGAGTCTTGACGCTGTCAGAACATCCAATGAAGACAGCAGTGCAGCCATCCCGATAATGCTACCAGTCGCATGGTCGTTGTGTGTAGAGACGTCCTCACAAATCATACTGATGAGTGCCTCCCTATCTGCTTCAGCCATGTTCATGACCCGGCGACCATGCGGATTATTGGCGTCGGACATAAGGAAATTCAGGATCGCGCCCTGGAGTTGTTGAGTGAGCTCCGTTGAGCATCGTGTGGGCACATGAGCCTCACACAGTAAATAAAAGCACAAACGCACTACTGTGACATTGACCTGTTGCTCTCTTCCATCAGCGATATTGATCTTCTGTAGCGTGGCATTGAAGAGTACAATGATGAAATCAAGGACTCGAGCATCAAGGCGCTCAAAGGGAAAATCCGACAACTTCTCGTAGAAGTACAGCAGAGACTCCAGATTCAAGTGTGGTACATTGGCTCTCAACACATCCACTACGGCGGCGACTGCTCGATGATCGTGGCTTTGTAAGACAGCTTTCCAGGCAATATCAGTATCGGCTGGCAACCAATTGTTGGAAATGCACAGAAAGCCAATCACATTTGGGCTTTTTTGTACGATCTGGGGGTGGGAATCAACTCCAAGGAGGTAGTGGACCATCTCATTGCCTTTCAAGAAGTCAACGACTAAATCTAATAGCGAGACTCGGCGAGGTGTTGACCAATTGTTGAAACGGGTCCATATGTTTACAAGGTCCGAAGCCATGGCGTCAATACAGAACACTCGCAGCTCCATCCGTCCATGCTGAATCATAAGCCGTAGAAGGGTTAGCCTAAAGGCCCATTGCGCAAGATCGGAAAGCTCATGGGAGTCGAATTCCCGTTGTTCAATGCGTGCAATTCTGAAAACATCGTCTGCAACCTCGGGGAAGAGTTGGATTGTGATCGAGCACAGCCGACAATAAGCATCCAAACAAGTGTTGTTGTTCTCGATGGTCAGCCATGGATGTTGCTTCGTAACCGCTTGCTGCAAAGCTTCGAACGTCTTCGTAACAAACTGATGTGTGATTTTGCGGAGAGCCTCTCGTTGCTGCTCATTTAATGAGGTGCCGTTGACCTTGACGACATTCAAGAAACTTCGATAGCACTGCACGATGCTCAGCAGACTTGTCCGTGACTGCGAATTGCTTGGTAGTGTATGGTCAAGCTCATTGAAGAGGTCGGAGAGAGCCTGAAAGGGTTTGTGGACGTCGTCATAGAACAATACTGTAGCTATCCTGGAGCTGAATTCTTTCTCTTGAATATTGCGCTGTGTTCGCAGGTTGGTATAGAGGTAGCTATTGTTTGGGGGAGCCAGCATTGTGCACAAATGACGAAGATAGTCTAACGACAGGGCCACTGGGAGCGTGCCGACAGTCACTGCATCCCCAAGTGTCACTAGTCGCCGCACATCCAGATTCATTGTGTAGATTGCAACATGTGCGAATGCCTTGATGAACTGAATCAAGTCTGCGTCTTGCACGACTGAGGGTAAAGGTGACCTCCGCTTCAGGATCGCTATTAGCAGACGGGGCAGCTGGTGTAATATTTCGAGATCATCGACGAGTGATTGTAGGTTATGTCGGTTAAGTAGGATCGGAAGACTCGTGATCCACTGTAGCAGTTGTGACCAGAAGTTGTCGAAATCTTCGCTGCTTCCCTTCTCAAGCAGCTCAACAATCTGCTGGAATAGGTCTTGGATCTCAGCTTTTGAATTGCCGTTAAGCCATGGCATACTGCAATGGAGCTGAGGAGGGGTTCCTGATACAGCGTCTGCAATTTCTGTTCCAGAGATTGTAGACCAGGTGGTGCTTTCCGAAACATCCTCGATATCCTCAGGATCACCAATCTGTATGACAACAGATTCTGCAGGCGATGATGGAATGGAAATAGGTTCGGATGCATTTCCGGCGGCATGCTTGGTTGATTCTGTATCAGATACGTTCACAACCACTGGTGATTCTGATTTCGACTTATCTGTGGCAGCCATCTGTATTCTGGATTGCAGGTCGACTTTGGCGTTGTCAGTAACAACATCCATGGCTGCCGACTGTGCTGACAACGGTCGCGTGTTAATCGTGACCTTGCTCGTGGGAGATGCGAGTAGTGGTCCGCCGTCGGGCGAAATAGTTCTAGAAGGTGGTGTGTGCAACCGAGGGTCATTCAGTTGCGACAGATCTCTGTTGTTGGTTTCCATTGTAAGTGAAGTGTTTTGTACCGGTTTGCTGTTATTTGGCGAACCTTCTGCTGCTGTGTCAAGCCTTGGACGTTTGTGTTCGTGTTCTGGTAATTCAGAATCTCCAGTTGATGTACTTCGATTTCTGCCCACTTGCTCCGTTGGAGAGGATGCCATGTCGCAGGAATACCACAACAAATCATTTATGACATTTCTACCGTCACTGTTTGGCCATACACACAATGCCTGTGATTGCGACTATAGAAATCAAGAGTGCAGGGATCGAGAGACCGCAATGACAATTGTAAGACGGCGATACCCTGGCACAGCAGTGACAAATTATCACTGTTAGTATTTCTGTGAAAGGTTTTACCAGGTCGTTGGTAGAGAATGGGAAGGCGTGTGTAGTTTAGTTCCAACACGAATGCAAACAGTGTCGTGTTGTTGCCTGGCGGTGTCGTGAGATCCAAGGCTGAGAAGCGGAGGTATCACTGTACAAAGTAGTGCGCCAACATGTGATTGCCACAAAAATGTCACTTTGCTGCAAATGTGATCCCAACGCAAAGCAGTCCTGAATTTAAAGGAACTCGCCCGAACACCCAGCTGGATCTAGATTTCACAAGAGTCTGTCATAACAACAAGGGCATAACAGGGAGAAATAATTATCAGGCTGCCGTAAGGATGAGAGACAACCTGGAGAAGCCGTGGTCCACCAACGCGTTGCAATGCGCTGAATATTCCGGAACGCGATTGCAAAGTGGGGCAACGCTAACAATGCTACCACTCATAATCCTGCCTGTGCTGCTGCATTGCTACTGCCTTGAGTGATAACTGCGTACTTTCCGGCGCATTATGGTGAGCAGGTAGTATACAGCTAGAACTATTACTAAATTGTGTGCTTGCGCTTTGTTGCCTCAAGTTTGCTGTCACACAATTAAACATCTGGATTATCACCTTGCCCCATTCAAGACAGCCTGGAACTACTACAATGACATCATCGCTGGAGCTGAGCCACGACTCTATGAACGAAGCGCTACGAATTGCGCAAATATTCTATGATACACCCCTCTTAAACTAAATTGTTTCCATGCGTGACAAGTCTTGGCAGTGCTGAAAGAGAACTTGCAAGACCAGGGTTGTAAGGCCACCATAGGAGCTATGTTTGTCTGTCTGCTGTGTTCTTCAGCCTACCACTACTAAGCTCGTCGGCTGATGGCGAGCATAAGGCTTGTAATATTATTCTTCGTGGAGGTACCAATGCGGTTTTTTTCAGTAGTTACCCCAGTTATCCGTGAACATGGCTCGTGCTGGAGATGTTGGGTTATCAAGCCAGAAGGTCGCAATATCGTGATAGATGTATCGATCGAGGTTCGTGATATCCGTGATCATAAAACATTATGATATGAAGGGTATAAGGACTCGCGTGGATTTACGATACTGCTCGTATGCATTGCCGAAGAAGTTGACAAGGTGCTTTTCCTCGTGCATGATCCTATGAGCAAAGAACTTCCACAGAATCGCCGCATATGCTAAAAAGCAAATGAAATTCCCAAGGACAAGCTGTGTGCCTAAACCCCACCAGAAGAAGCCGAAATATGCCGGATGACGGGATAGGGAATAAACACCTGTAGTGATCAAAACATGATCCTCCTTCTTGCTCGATTGAACCATATGATTAAAACTTGTGCCGGCTTGCTTCATTGCGAGGCTGCGGAAGGTCTGGCCGACGAGTATAAAGACTACTCCTAATGAGACAGGTATTGAGATAGACAGGCCGTCTAAGGGGCTGAAAGAGAGTGCCGGCAGCGATGTCAATCTCAGGTAGCCGTAGGAGTTTAGTGTATATCGGATGACAATTTCTGTCACGGCCGCGGAGTGAGCAATATTGTATGCTCGGCCGTTGTTGAAGAGCAGAAATGATGAAACTTTAGCATCAGGAGGATTGAAACGTGCTGTCATATCAAATTCAAGGAAATGAAATATTGACAGTGTCGAAATAAAGAATGGTAGCCTCCAGAGATAATGTCCAGCATACAGTAACTGTATGGTAAGCAGAGAAGTTAGTCCAAGAGCAATACCCAACCCGAATGCGTTTCGGGAAATGCCTGATAGTGACCTTCGTCCATCTGGAAGGTATTCGGGTGAGATACGAATCTGAGGGAACAAAGGTTCATCATAGTGGTGGTGTTGACTTGCTTGGACGTCAAAGATCTTGCCATTGGATTGGGCGCTAGAAGATTCCTTATCCATGTCTGAATACTCGGAATTGGTAACCTGACAAAATAATAGAAATGGTTAATATGGCTTTCGACGATAGTCCGAAGACATGTCGATGACTTGGATCACAATATGTAAGTAAACTAGCTGGCCGGTGTAGGAATACCAGTGAACAATGATAAAAACAGCTGGCAAAATCAAGGGAACAAGCTTTCCGAGGTCCGCCGTCCCGTTCCTGAGCCTGATGCTCCTAACGCTACACAAGCCAGCCCGCAGCTAGCAGCGCTATTATCCTTGGCCGGTTATTTGCCTCACTGTCAGCTCCATGACTGGCCATTTTGCTGTTTGCATGATAGTTGACCGTTGGTGAGAACTCATTTATTTCCCAATCAGCTCAGACTTTGTGTTTTTCTCCGATCTTGTTGATGTGCAAGTAACACTCCAAACAACCACTCTGCCAGTAGCAGTATGGACCTACATGGCCTTCGAGAATGGCAGAAGGCACAACGTGGTGAGTTGTATCACGCATTCATCCCAGAACTTGTGGCCATCCGTGATCGTTGTAGCGCCGCATGCAACCCGTTCAACGACAACCGAGACCAAAGTCGAAGAACTCTCGTAAAACTTTGGAGAAAGTAGGTCACCACACCTAATAGCCATAGGGCTCACGAAGTTTTCCTCCGATGATTTTCTTACCTCTCAAACCACTCAGTATCACAAAAGACTCTCGACCTCTACCACCGCAAGCAACCACAATTGCTGAAGACGACGAACTCTTCGCGGATGATCCTTGGATCGTTGCACCTGTGCGCGCAGACTATGGATTCAATATCAAACTCGGCGTTGGAGCATTCGTCAACTTTAATGCGACGTTTGTGGACACGTGTGTGGTTAGTATTGGTGCAAGGACACTTTGCGGGCCCAATTGCAGCTTCTATTCAGGAACTCATCCGTTGGATCCTGCTCTACGAATGGGCATTACAGGTCCAGAACTTGGCAAGCCTATCACGATTGGTGAAGACTGTTGGCTGGGAGGCAATGTGATAATACTGCCTGGTATTATCATTGGACGAGGTTGTTCAATTGGTGCGGGTAGTGTGGTTACCAAGGTGAGCAAAAAATCATGATACAGTGTAGGCACTTATGTTGCTTTCAAGGATATACCCGCTTTTCACGTAGCAGCTGGCAATCCTGCTCGTATCATTAGAAGGATTGAGACCGCCATGGACCCGTCTTGCAGCACGAAAGCTGTTCCCGCGAACGAAGCGGTCAAGGAAGGTACAAAGAAGGTATTGGCACAGGGTATTTGAGAGCCACTGCTAACTCGCATATTTGGTTCCAAGGACCGGACAAGTATATAGATTTCGTAAATCTTCGCCTGCTGCACACAGTTAAGATACTCTACATAGACAAATCTTGCAATAGTCTTCTCTCTTGAAATCTTGGTAGAAGCCATCAGGTGCCCCCAGTTCAACACTGTTGAATTTGCTTGGGACATGTGGATTACATAAGCGCCTGCCGAAATAATGACTCCGCGTACAGAGAGATTAACCGTTTTGACAATTTTATTCAGCGCTCCAGCAATGATTTCCATGTCTACCATATTTGAGAGATTTTATTATGGGTAGAAAGCGAAAGAGATCATCACACAAATCTGATGACGATGACAAGTGTTGTCCACCTTCCAGCCATGAGCTCAAGGTGCCCGAGGTAGAGGGCGTCCACCTGTACAGAATGAGACACGAATTACCTTGGGATATTTCAAAGTCAGTCAACGGCCACGAGAACTTTGGAGTTATGCTGCGATGCGACAATTACTAACTGTTTCGCAAACGCAGGTATTGGAATCAACGATACAGTATGTTTTCTCTGTACGATGAGGGCATTTGGACTACTGATGATTCGTGGTTCGAGGTGACCCATGAATCCATTGCAAGGTTCGCTAATCACCCGTCTCCCTGTTTCCGACTGACATGGTGCAGAACCATAGCAGATCATGTGGCTGCTGCCCGACCAAGCAACAAACCCATCATGCTCGACTGCTTTGCTGGTGTTGGTGGTAACGCTATTGCCTTTGCATTAAGCGGTGCATTTCGAAGAGTTTACGCCATCGAGAAAAACGAGGCGGCATTGGCATGCGCCAGACATAATGCGAGCATTTATGGTGTTCTCGACAAAATCACATTCTTCCACGGAGACTGCTTCGACATACTCGGCTTGAATGGAGTCAAACCAGGGGTGACAGTTGATGTCCTATCCAAGGTGATCAGTCAAGCCGGTATCATATTCGCAAGCCCACCATGGGGCGGTGAGTCATTGTCCTTTTTAGCAGCGGGAAAAAAGTCTAACATTGATAGGACCTGGATACAAGAACGCCGGAGATGTGTTCGACCTCGATTTAATGCCCTATTCGCTCGAGTATATGTACTCACGCTTTGCGCAGATCACCAAAAGCATTGTGCTCTTCCTGCCGAGGACAAGCGACCTGAATCAAATTGCGAAGTACGTGGAAGGCAACTCCAAGGCACAGATTGTTCATTACTGCACACATGAGAAGAGTAAAGCTCTTTGTGTCTACTTCGGCGAATGGCAGGATGTGACGGGCAGATGAAGCGAGTCAGATCACTGACTTTGAGCCTGTCGAGACTGGGTTTTAAATGGCTGCTAGATACCCCTGTACAAGAATGTAATGCATCGTCTTCACATACGGCTCTGAAATCAGCAATGTATGAATGATGAGCCTACGGCAGAACGAAGATGCATTGTGCTGATTCTGAAAGATGCACACCTAAATTCCGTGCGAGTCATCAATTTTGACCATAATCAAATCACGAGTCATGCATTCGCGCACTCCTTCACTTTCAACTTTCTAACGGATACATTGAATGGTAACTACTCACTCATCTCCGTCCACCGCGACATTTCTTACCAGTGGTCCACACAAAATACTCATGCCCTGGTCCTAGACTTTTCACGTCACTGTCCTAAATCAGCCTAAACCTCCTCCGATTTCATTCGAAAAAGCCCAGCAAACGTGATATGTGCCTGCTGCGCAAGCCGGCTGTCTCTGTGTTGGCGGGGTTTGCGCAGGCACTGGTTGGGAGGCGCGGATATCGCAACTTAACCGAGTTTGAGGATTAGACTATTGGGTCGGCAACATGGACTCTGACTTCAACTTTCTCAATGGCGATTTCATGGACGCTGATGGTGACGATCTCTTTGGCGACAATGACGAACATGACGAACTACCCGAAGGATCAGATATGTCCATGGACGTGCCCGAAACTTCAATGGCAATGCAACCAGATCAAGATATTGGAGACACCGAGCTGAACGATCTGCTGAACGAGGGAAAGGTTGATGAGGACACCGGTTTCGATCTGAACAACTTGAATGACTATGTGTTGGATGTCGGAGAGAAAGCAGCAGACGCTGTCGACTACGAGGATGTCAGTGACGACGATCTCCCAGATGAAGAAGAAGAGCCCCAGGGCGGGCCTGTACATCCTCCGGCTGGTCTGTTAGAAGGTGTGCAGGACGCAGCAGACATCGATGACCTGTTCGGAGATGGAGAAGAACATGATGATTCGTTTCTGGACCAACACACCGCCGACGGCAAAAGCGATATTGCGCAGCGTCGTGAGGATGCCGACTCTGTGGCGAGCGAACATACACCTGTAGTCGCCACTCTTGCACAAGGAACTCTATCTGCGTTGGGACAGCGTGATGAGGGTATGTCAGAGGAAGACCAGCGCAACTTCCGTCTGCAGATGGCGCTTTTGAGCGGCGCTGGACAAGACCAGCTTGCAGTGGAACGAAAAATTGACGATATGGATGCATGGTTACGGCTGGAATTTCCAGACTTCGACCGCAATGACAACGCGCCTTTCTGGAACAAACTGCTCCCCCCGAAACCAGGAAGATGGCAAGGCAAAGAGCCCAAGAAACCAAAACCGATTCGACCGACAAAAGTCACGCTAGACATCGAACCTGACCAGAAAACGTTGTTCACAGCTCCTGCTGCTGTAGCCGCACCGTTCGATAGTAGGACTGACTTGGTTTATGTCACTACCGAGAGAGGCAACGAGCAACTCGAAACCCTGAGCGACGACTATGATTCCGATGATGATCTTCCCAATGGCATGACTATGCAGGATCTGCAGCTGATGTGCACCGATTTTGACACCCTTTCACATCCTGGAGAGGAGGATGAGATACTTATGCTGCCCGAACCGCGAATAGTTGGTGAAGACACCGATATGTACGACCACGAAGTTGATTACAGTGATTATGAGCGTCCCCTGAAGAAGCGACGGCTCGGCCTGAATGCGAAGGAGATTGTTACAATGTATGACTTTGAGCTACCTCCTTTGGACGATCCCGAGAAATTGACTGCAAAAATTGCTCGTGATGTGGTCCTAGATCTGAACGACTCCAAGTTGCTTGTCGAAGAAGTTGATCAAGAGGCAGTGAGACAACGTACCCGACCAGGAGAAGAACAAGGTCGCAAGACAAGCATTAAAGAAAGACTGGCTCATCGCTTCAAGACATCAAATGACGCTGCCTACAATTTGCTGCAACAAAATCAGAAAAAGGTCAGAGGACAACTTTCTAACATGACGATTGACCACTCTGTGCCTGCTGTCCGGCTGCAGTATCCCTACTACCAGGTTAAACTGGCAATGAAAGACCTGCGTAATTGGCATCGCAAACAGATTCAATTCAAAAGTGGTATAGCATTCAGTAGGGTCAACAAGCAGAAGCGCAAAGATTTCAAAAATAAACCAACTCGAGAAGCTTTCGCAAAGACACGAGATTTGTCAACGGCTGACAACTCTTACGTGCTGCTGCTGGAGTATTCTGAAGAACATCCGCTTATGCTGTCCCAAACTGGTATGGGGAACAAAGTTGTGAATTATTATCGCAAACTGGACTCGAACGATACTGCCAGACCGAAAAGCGAGATTGGTGATACATCCGTTCTAATGCCGGAGGACAAGTCCCCGTTCAACAATTTCGGGCATATCGATCCAGGAGAATCAACACTCGCACTTTACAACTCCATGTATCGAGCACCTATATTCAAGCAGACTCAGTGCCCGCAAGACTTTTTGATTGTGAGGGAGGTGACAGGACTGAATGGTCAGATCCACTACCTCCGCAACATCGACTACCAGTACGTTGTGGGTCAAGAACTTCCCTCAGTTGCGGTTCCAGGCACACATTCTCGTATGGTAACCACTGCATCGAAGAACAGACTGAAAGCGATTTCATTCCGTATTGCTCGACGCAAAAAGAGCCATCGTATACGAGTGGAGGAAGTCACGCGACATTTTCCTGACACCAACGATATGCAGAACCGCCAAAAGATGAAGGAATTCATGAAGTTCAACAAAGAACACAAGGAATGGGAAATGGCGAATCAAGAACCCATACCCGACGAGGAAGACATTCAGAAATATAACAAGCCCGAAGACATCTGCTTGCTTGAATCTATGCAGGTTGGCGCTCAGTACTTAGCAGATTCCGGTTATGCAGATGACGAAGACGGTGATGACGACGACGACAATGACAAGAAGAATAAAGACAAGGAGCTATCAATAGAGCAAGAGCTTGCGCCATGGAAGACTACGAAGAATTTTTTGCAGGCAACTCAAGGTAAGGCCATGCTCAGGCTGTATGGCGAAGGCGATCCTTCAGGTCGTGGAGAAGCCTTCTCCTTCATCAAGATCAGCATGAAAGGTGGCTTCAAACCACAAGGCTTGTCTGCAAACGAGAATGTCGACAAACAACGAGGAAAGGGTGAAGGTGGTACAGCCGGCCACAGCTATAGCGTAGCACGCCAGCAGAAATCCTACGAAGACTCGATCCGGTCTATCTGGGAGAAACAAAAGGCAGTTCTCTCATCACAGATAGAGGCCGATGATATTGACGACGAAGGTGTTGATGGCCAAATTGAAGAAGCTGATAGGTCGAGGAATGTTCGAGCTACGCCAATCTCTGGAACGCCTGTGAGAAGACGTGATGACGAAACTGGGACGTCATTTAGCAAGCGAAGCACGACCTCTCAAGCGCAGAGATACCTTAAAGTTACGCGAAGACAGTGGAACGCTCGCGAGGAAGAGTGGGAGGAGAAGGAAGTTATTGAGTCTGACCCACAAGTCATCAAGAGGTATCTCAAGCTGAAAGAATTGCAAGAGAATCGAACAAGGTTTGTCCCTTTCACCCTTTTCCCCTTGACCTGCTTCCCCTTGAGCCACTGCGACGCCGCTAACATCCACAGTATTCATGAACTCGCACCTACCGGTGATCCAGAGAAAGACGCGCGGGCTAAGAAGCGCATCGAAGAAGAACTTGCCAAGCTCACCAACAGCAAGCAACGCCGCCGCAAAAAAGGCCCTCAAGCAACGATGGACGCTGGATCGCCAGTCGCTGGCGGCGCGGGCTCACCAGCTGCGGATGGCGACCCGTCGACGCCGGCACCGGCAAGTAGTGGAAAGGGACAGCCGACACAACGCAAGTGTGCGAATTGTGGGCAGGTTGGACACATCAAAACGAACAAAAAGTTAGTATCCGGCTCTATTCCTAAGTCTGTTCTTTGTGGGTACTGTGGGTTGAGTGTGGTTGAGAAAGTAGTGAATGCGTTTGCTGTTCCGTTGGTTGTTTGAGATGCAGGTTGTTTTCGGACGTCTGTGGTGGCAAGCATGGGCTGCGGCGACAGGCTGCGACAGGCTTCGATGTCCCTGGTTCAACTAGTGACTGAGTTGAGCCTGGTATGAAGGACTGGGGCGAAGTGAGCACAGCGAACGCAGCTTCAAAGCCAGGAGGATTTTTTTGTGTTTCATCATCCCCTTGTTTGCATCCAAGTTCCTACCTGAAACATTTACTTACATGTATCTCATACAGGTTATGTCCTATGCTCAACGGGACGATGCAGCCCGACACTGGACCAATGGACAGTGCAGCTTTCATGGGTGCGCCGCCGAGTTTGACCTAAAACCATCCATGGGCACCCGCCTGAATCTCATCTCACCTTTGACTCTCTCACTGAGCGATGCGATCATTATGTCACCTTCTGTTTGAGGCGCTACGTACGAAATCGGCTCCCGTACGCGCCTCGTATTCGTTGTAGTTGTCTGTTGTACCTTCAGCGGCTGCTCAAGACAAGAGCTTCAGGAAATAGTCAGTACGTCATGTCTGGCACCATGACACGTTTTTGTTGGCTCGTTATATATTCCTGGAAATGGTATTTTCATTCGATGTATATATCTGTATCACCATCTATGTGCAGTCAGAAGGGATTTTGTTTTTTAGTCGCTTAAATACTGGGAGGGGTCGAGTGTGTTTCATTTTAAAAAGGAAGCATAGGGATGGCATAGGAGGTTTCGTCCAGACATGAGCCAGTTTGCATAATCACTGTCAGCGTCAAAATGCAAGATTTAGAGCATTTGAAATGGTTGGCACATTCATTGATAATGGTAGCATAGCATGATCTGAAAGCATGGACAATACTATTGAGAGTAAACCATGCAAGGACAAGTGTGTTCGAGAAAAAATTCACATTTTTTACTATCGAGTTTCAACAAGCCATATCTCATCAAGAACAGTGTTCATCCGTGAACGCCATACTTTTGGTGAGCCCACTGACTATGCACAAATCATCTGAACAGTGCATTCAATACATGTACAATTCGATTCATGCAATCCTCGATCAGCATGATGGGTATCATTCATTCTGCGGAACGCCGTAAAGTCATCATCCATCCTTGTACAACAGGTTTGAACATAGGAAATTGTGCTTGGCTCTCTAGTTCAACCCTTGTCCATGAAAACTTTCCGCCTAGGAACAGCAGAGGCAGCCACTTGAAGAGGGAAAGAGATCTGTTTTGGCTTGGAGTCGTTGAGCTTGAGGCGTCAGGTCTTGGAGTGTCAGGGTCCATGCTGTTGTGGGTCTGGGAAACCATTGACAAAAGTTTGTTCCTTCTCTTCACCCTCCCGCTTTGACTTGGACTTCTTGTTTCTCTTCTTTCGTGGCTTTTCACTGTTGGCGTTCTGTTCTCTGGTAGAAACTGCTTCTGATCTGTCATCTTCGTTGTCTGAGGTTAATTCGGTCTTGACTTTGGGGAGGGCTTTGCCACCGTTCTCGTCGGCTGAAGCTGGATCGGTGACTTTGATCCCTTCAGACATGACAGGCATCTCAATAGCCGATCGGAGTGTTTCATCCATGGCATCCTATTTCACAGACAGACACTTGATGTCGAAGATCAGCTTAGCATTTGGAGGAATAGCAGGTGGGCTGCCCTTCTTGCCATAAGCCTTGTCGGCGGGAATGGTCAGTCGTCGCTCACCACCAGCTGTAATACCAATGAGACCAATATCCCAGCCCGCGATCACCTCTCCAATACCGAGCTTGAAGGCGAATGGCTTGCCGGATTTGTTGGCGTCGAAGACCTTACCGTCCTCAAGCTTTCCGATGTAGCGCATTTCAAGCCGAGAGTTCTTCTTTGCGGCGGGGCCGGTGCCCGTTTTGCGTTCATCGATTGTTATGCCTTGAACTGTGCGGATAGATTTGGTAGCAGCGGCAGCGCCTTTCGAATCAGTTTCGGTTTTTTGGTTCTCTTTCTTGTCAGCCTTTTTGTCGGCCTTTTGGTCGGTCTTTGCATCAGCTTTGGCAGAGGGTGTAGGGCCCTGCTCGAGGTTCTTTGCGAACTGAACCTTCTTCTTATCAGAGTCAGGAGCTGTGCCGTTGGAGCCTGCAGTCTCCTTCTTAGCCTCTGGAGCAGCTGTGGCTTCACCGTCGTTGTTCTTGAGCTTCTTGGCTGCCTTCTTCTCGGCTTTCGTCATCTTCTTGGACTTTTCTGAATCGGCGGTAGGCTCTTCTTTGAGAGACTTGGCCATGATGTTGTCTAGCGAGACATCCTCAACGTCATCCTCGGCTGGACGTTTGTTCTTGCCCTTGCCCTTGGCTGTGGCCGTTGAGGATGTTTTCGGCTTCTCGTCTTCCATCTCCTCGTCCGTGTCAACTTCAACCAATCGAGGGTCCTCCAGACCATCCAGTTCGTCTTCTGAGTCGTCTCCGTCGACAAGTGCATCGAGACCGTCCAATTCGTCCTCATCGGGTGACAAATCATACTCGTTCTCGTCGTCATCGCTGGGCTCGTCGATAGGCATAACGTAGTTGCCAGTGAGGTGGACCGTGTGAGTGCCGGAGACCTTGAAGAAGATCTTTTCGCCTTCAGCGACGACGAAGTCGAGTGGTTGTTGGTATTGCTGGCAACAGTCAGTAGAGATACGATGCACAGAGCTTGACCAGCATACCTTCTCAGGGTCAAGTGTGCAGAGTACACACTCATCCATACCAAATCCTTCGATGTCGTCCTCATCGTCGTCACTTTCTTCCTCGTCGTCAAGAGCTTTGGACTTGCCCTTCTTGCTAGCCTTCATGATCTTCTTGAGAAGAGCTTCGGCTGCAGCGTCGTCGTCGTCATCGCTGTCCATTTCATCGTCTTCGTCTTCAACGTCCATTGACTTGGACTTCTTTTTGCTAGGACCACCATTCACTTCTTCGTCGTCCGACTCCTCTTCATCGTCTTCCTCGTCATCGTCGTCGAAGTCAGAGTCGTCTTCGTCATCCAACATGTCCTCTGGAACTCGCACAAGTTTCAAGGTAGCACGCGGTTTCAGCTTGTCGGCCTCACTTTCGAACTCTGGCTCTTCTGAGGGATCAATGGCAGCCATGGTCAGGCGGAACTACTACTGTTAGCCTCGACCGGTAAGTTGTGAGCAAACGACTTACCATAGCTGCGAATTGAGGTACAGCAGGTACCATGACATCGCCAGGCGGGATGCGCATGGCATACACCGCTACGGGCTGAATGTTACCCGACATTGTGGCAGTGGTAGCACAGACAAAGTAGAATGAACAGTCCACACGAATAAAGAATTTTCGAACTCTGCACTGTGCAGCTGGTCTTGCTTTGTAGAGCTTTTCTGAATTGAAGAAATAAAGCAGCTTGAAAAAGTTCTTGAGAGATTCGGTCAGAAATATTTTTGGCCGAGAATTAGCCTTGCCGACCGCTTACCCCACTTTTTCTGCCTGCTATGCCTGCCCTTTAGCTTTCAAGAGTCGCGTTGACGTGGTACGCGCAAAGCGTCTGCTGAGGTGCATCCCCGGTCCGCGTTGATTATCTTCACCTCCACTAGCACAACGCGAAACATTTTGTGCCTCACCCACTGCACCCACACTCCGTCGTAATGCTCGCAACGTTATGACACTTGCGACCTGCCCACCATGGGCTCCCGATTAGAAAACAATTCTAAAGATGTTCGGAAACGAATTGAGCATCACACATTCGACGGTGAAGATGGAGAAGAGTATTCAGCATCGAAGTTTGGCGGCTTCACAGACTACATGCGCCGGAAGAAGATCAAGCTGCAGAATCTCGACTCCGAATTGCGTTCTCAGTCGACCGACAAGCCCAAGATCTTTCGCGGCGTGGTGGCATGTGTCAATGGCTATACCCAACCTTCCCTCAGTGATCTGCACCTCCTGATTGTGAGCCACGGCGGAGGCTTCTTACAATACCTTGACGGCAAGACATCTGCTACCCACATTATCGCGAGTCAATTGACCCCGAAGAAGAAGGCCGAGTTCGCACGCTATCGGACCGTGAAACCAGCGTGGATTGTTGACAGTGTGCAAGCCGGACGCTTATTGTCGTGGGAGAATTACAGGCTTGTGGATGAAGGCGTCGCGCAGAAAGTGTTGTCGTTTGATGCTGGCCGCATGACGAGCCAGACCAATAATCAAACGCACGGATACAAGGATCACAGCGATACAAGCTGGTATGCTTCGCAGGTCAAAGATGCTGCTGCTAGGATCAACAATGACTCTCAAGGCTCAGAAGTGGCCGGGACCTCTTCGCATGTGTCTAGCGATGTGCCAGCACAAGACGGCAACGGAGCACTTGCTGAAGAGACCAATGTCGGTAACCAGAGTCTTGACGATCAAGACTTTGCCACTCCCATACAGCCCCCGGCTACGATTACGAACGACGCTGACCCACCCCCGAAGTCTATCGATGCGCACCCCGACACGCTTGCATTCACTCCGGCTGTGGACAATGTTGGCGAGAGGCTTCAGGGGAGACAGCTGACAGCGGAAGAGCACAATGCCATACTGTTGCAAAATCCGCACATGGCCAAGTCCAGCACCGCTAATCCAGATTTCCTGAACCAGTACTACCGTGAATCACGACTACACCACCTTTCCACCTGGAAGGCAGAATTGAAGGCTCAATTACAAGCACGAGCACAAGAAAATTCATCACGGAAAGCCAAGCCCAAAACACCACCTGGTACCCGAAGATATGTCATGCATGTTGACTTTGATAGCTTCTTCGCCGCTGTCAGTCTTCGCAAGAATCCTCAATTCAAAGACAAGCCGGTTGTAGTAGCGCATGGAAGTGGACCGGGTTCCGAGATCGCAAGCTGTAACTACCCTGCTAGGAAATACGGCATTAAGAATGGCATGTGGATGAAATATGCTCTGGAGCTCTGTCCTGACCTGAAGGTATTGCCTTATGACTATAAAGCTTATGAAGAAGCTAGTAAACATTTCTACGACTCCATTCTTGCTATGGATGGCATTGTGCAGAGCATTAGCATTGATGAAGCACTGATCGATGTCAGCGAACAATGCATCCGAGCAGGTGGGTCGGATGGCAGACACATGTCAGAAGGCTCAGTGGATCGCGAACAGACTAAGGCTTCAGAGCTTGCCAGCTCACTACGAGCATCAGTTCGGGAGAAAACTGGTTGCGAAGTGTCTGTTGGCATTGGCAGCAACATACTGCTAGCCAAGGTCGCTCTGCGGAAGGCCAAACCTGCAGGCCAGCATTTGATCAAGCCCGAAGAAGTTCTTGACTTTCTCGGTGAGTTGACCGTCACTGACCTGCCCGGAGTGGCACATAGTATCGGGAACAAGCTGCAAGAAATTGGTGTCAAACATGTAAGAGACATTCGGTCTCTAACCAAAGAGAAGCTCATTACTACACTGGGTCCGAAGACAGGCGAGAAGATCTGGGACTATGCTCGTGGCATTGATAGGCAAGAAGTTGGCGAACAAGTCATCAGAAAGTCTGTTTCTGCTGAAGTCAACTGGGGCATCAGATTCATTAATCAACAACAAGCCGAAGACTTTGTGCATTCTCTGTGTGAAGAACTGTCCAAACGGCTCCTCGAACAACTGGTCAAGGGCAGGCAACTGACGATGAAAGTTATGCGCAAAGCAGCAGATGCTGGACTTGACCCGCCAAAGAATTTAGGTCACGGAAAGTGTGACACCTTCAACAAGAGCGTTGCTCTGGGCGTTGCGACAAACGACAAAGCTGTCTTGAGCAAAGAAGCTGTGACCATTTTGAGAAGCTACAACTTTCCACCTGGCGAACTTCGCGGGCTTGGTGTTCAAATGCAGAGATTGGAGCCGCTCAAGGCATCAAAGGACAGTGAGGCAACTCCTGTTGATGGCAGCCAACGACGTCTTCAGTTCAAGAAACCTGGTTCTGCTACCAAAACACCCGACAAAACATCCTCAGGAGAAGATGCTGACCAGAAAGAAGAAGCTACACTGAGGCAAGGCAAGAGCTTTACATCCACATCTGCCAAGAAGATCAAGCAATCTGACGACCCGATCGAAGAGGCCGCCACGCCTCAGAAGCCCATGTCTCTCGCCGAGCAACATGAACTGTCAGCACTTGAAGATGCCGAGACGACACCGTTGAACATTAGTGGCACGCAGTTCGCTGTGCCTAGTCAAATTGACCCTGCAGTGCTAGCAGAACTACCGACCGACATTCGGGCGAAGCTTTCAGGGAAAGTGCCAAATTCCTTCAATCCAAGAAAAAACCGCGAGCCATCAACAAGAGCGGATGCAAGGCCTCGCTCGGAGTCTCCGTTCGTCAGCGATCCGGAGGTTGCTCTGCCGAGTCAGAGTCAGCTAGATCCTGAGACACTGGCTGAATTGCCAGATGACGTCCGCGAAGAGCTGATGGCTGAGTATCGCCAAGATGGAAAGATCAATTCTAGCCGGCGCATGCAGCAGCTCCTGCCACAGTCGCCCCGCAAAGGTAGGCCGATTGCGGCCAACAAGGTCAACACTACCCCAACGAAAAAACACAAGATCAAGTCACTGTTAAGCAAAAGCCGCCCCAAAACAAGCAATGCCTCCCTGCCAACGCTGACACAGGCAAACTTTGTGTCAGTGAATACGGACAATACCACTAACACCGCAGAAGTGATATTTGCAGACGAGGAACTGTCTACTTCCTTCTTGGAAGAGCTGCCAGAAAGCATCAGACTTGAAATCTTTGCGGAGCAGAAGCGTCATCGAATGGAGCAGAAGTCCGGGCTCAGTGTGTCGAACAGTCGTAAACGTCCGAGAGCAGCTGGCAATGCCGATGAAATGAAAGGACAACAGAAGCTGAACCTTCCTCGCCTTCCACCGAAGCCAACGTTTACTTCAAGGAAACTCAGCACGCTACCCGAGCTGCGGGAGACTATGTCTGCGTGGGTGCAGACGTTTTCGACAGAGGACGAGCAGGGGCCTTTCCAGGAAGACACTGATGCGCTGGGTCTTTACCTTCGACAAGTGGTTCTGGATGAAGGGGACATGAGCAAAGCACAGGCAGTGCTCGATTGGTTAGCTTACGTAGTGCGTGACTGGCCATTTCCTACTGAGCAAATTCGAGTTGCATGGCAGCATGCGATGTCGTTCTTGAAAGCAGAAACGCAGCAAGCTGTGAGAGAACGAGGCCTAGCTCCCCTAGAGTTCAGGTAGGTGCTTGAATGGAGTAACTTATGAGACAATTGGTAACTGCTATCCGTTCCTTTTCAAGCTTGTCGGTCGTGCCTGACTTGATACAAGTGCAATGATGGAGCCGTCTGCTGAATCAAAAAACACTGGAGACAAACTGCTGCTGTTGGCATCGTTTCACTCTGCATCAATTCCACTACAAATGCTTATTACTTTTGGTGCTTTTTGGTACACCTTGTACAGTCTATCGTGTACTTGATGCATCTTTCAACACCATGACCTTCACTGACCTGTCCCAACATCGAGACGAGGCAATATTGCGTCCACAAGCGAATCCTTTAAAGTTGCCACGCTTTGGCTATCTGAACCCTCCTGCTCGCCTCCACCGTGCCCAGTCATCCTTGAGCGCTACTACTACTATCAATGCCAAAATCCGACGACGATTACACCGAGGTGTCTCGAGTGTCAGGTCATTCTTCAAGAGCCGGGCAGGCAGGAGTGATACTGATGGCAGCGACAACAACACTCAGGCACTGCTCATCTCCCACAAAGGTTCTCACGCAGGATTCAGTGCCACCACCACCGTCACCAAAAATCCTTTAAGACTGCACCTTACCGCCATGCCATCGGCGAATCTCGGCGCCAACTATTCCACGAATTCTGTTCCCCTTCTCACCGACTTCCAGTCTGCCCCACAGAACAGTCAAGTGTCGAACCGCTCTTCGTTGCGCCGCAAACTTTCCACCAAGCTGCTCAGCACTTTCAACAGCAGTCCTACAGTTGTCGTGAAGCCCGAGCTGCGGGCTCGTCCAAGCGTCCAGACCATAAGCAATGCACGATCTTCCACAACCTCCTCGGCCCCCTCAACACCGAGTTCGACGTCAACCATGCAACACAATGGTTCGACACCACCCACTTCGGACGGTACGAATACAGGTTCGTCAGGATCAGTACTTCGACACGAGCTTGATCTGTCAGCTATAAATAACCAGCATCTTGTTTTCTTTGAGCAGAACAATACCCAAAGAAAGCTTTCGACCATACAAGAAATTGACGGCAACCAAATCGCAACAATAAAGACGATCGAGGCAACAGCAGCGGCAAAGTGAGTGGATATACTGTTTCCATGACGTCGCTAATCTGATCAGGATATTCTTCGAGACACACTTTAACGCTCTGTTGCATCAGGAGTCACCACGATTAAACAGACGTAAGGAACTTGAGGAACGATTGACAAAAATGCAACTACCGCCATACCTAAATCACCGAATTCGCCGCAATTGGACGAAGAACGAGAGTGAAGCATTGCGCCGCAATCGACTGCTCTGCCAGAGTGGTAGACAAGCAGTCAAAATCGGTGCGTATCAGATCGTCAAAGTTCTCGGTGAGCATTACTCTACGATATTTGTCCATGACATCTCGGATCAGTCTGACATTAGTTGTTGATAGGCAAAGGCAGCTTCGGCGTGGTGCGCCTTGTAAGAGACACTGACTCACAGCCCAGTCAGTCCGCATACATGACTACACCCTTCCCAATAACTCCATCCACAAGTCGTAAGTCGTCGATGGCCACCTTAACGAAGGGGCTTATGCATCCGAAGAAGCAGGTCTTGCCACCAAATAAGCAAATCTACGCCATGAAAGTGATTCGCAAAGCAGACATGCTGCGCAACGCCCAAGAGGGTCATCTGAGAGCGGAAAGGAATTTCCTTGTCGCCGCTGAAAGCTCGAAATGGGTCGTACCACTGATCACTGCCTTCCAAGATGTCCAACACCTCTACCTCGTCATGAACTTCTGTATCGGCGGTGACTTCCTGGGTCTGCTCATCCGAAAGAATACCTTGAGCGAACAGATCACCAAATAGTACGTGGCTGAGATGATCCTCTGCATCGAAGAGGCACACAAGATGAACTGGATACATCGAGATGTGAAGCCAGACAATTTTCTCATCGGTGCTGATGGTCACCTAAAGATCTCGGATTTTGGTCTGGCCTTCGATGGTCGTTAGGAGCACGACCAGAGATACTTCCACAAACAGCGCCACAACCTTATGCAAGAACTTGGTGTTGAGGTTGAAGGAGATGTGGAGGACCAAAAAGATGCCATTCAACAACAGAGACTGCAGTTAGCAGGAGAGGACTCGCACGACCTACACCTAATGATGTCTGACGAGAAATTGCTTGCTGCAACGAATGAAAAGGTGATCGATTGGCGCAATAGAAACCAGAACCGCAAGCTTGCACGTTCTGTGGTCGGAACAAGCCAGTACATGGCACCTGAAGTGATCAGAGGTGATTTTTATGACGGCCGATGCGACTGGTGGTCTGTTGGTATCATCATGTATGAGTGCTTGTTTGGTAAATGTTCATGTTCCTTCCTACTGAAGTTACTAATATTGTCTCCATAGGCTTCACACCATTCGCCTGTGACGATCGTCACAAAACAAAGCTGAAGATCCTAAAGCACAGTGAGACTCTGCATATTCCGGACGAGCTTTTCGAGCCCTCAAAGAGACTCTCCATCGAAGCGACAGACGTGCTGAGGAGAATTCTTGTGGAGAAAGAGTACCGGCTCTGTAGTCGTCGATACGAACTCAATGACTACACTCGGAAGACATTCGGAGTAAGTCTTCACTAATGCACGATGAGTGTTTGTTGACCATTGAGTAGGGCGTAACTCGTCTGCAGCATGCTAACAAAGCACATCGCAATTATGCCGGTCACTTCGTTTACCCTGATGATGCTGAAGATCTCAAGCGACACCCCTTTTTCGGCGGCATTCCTTGGGACAAGATGCAAGAGTATTACCCGCCCTTCATTCCCCGCGTCCAAAGCTGGGAGGACACGAAATACTTTGATGATGAAGGTCCTATATCAGATATGGACAGTACTTCGTCCGATGAAGACTCTCCAACACCTATCTTTCGAACTGTACCAGCTGAGCCTAACAGCCATCATCAAGAAGCACAAGGTATTGTACCTGCTATTCCGATCGATGAAAGTACAAGGAAAGCCTCACCGTGTGTGATGAGTCAGGTCAAAGCCAGCAAGGTCAGAGAAAAGAAGAGACCCCGAGATAAAATTCTTCGTGATGAAAATTGTGGCAAGATGGCACTGCAGATGAGGAAAGAAAGTGCGTTCATTGGGTACGGATATCGCAGATCAAAGACCGTCACTGAGGTTATTGAAGAAACTTTGAACTTTGAGGCGAATAGTCATGTGATTGGTGAGGACGATGGTGAGCTTCTTCAGATTGAGGTCAACAGAGAGTGTTGAGGGATCAGCGCTGTAGTCCTTTAGGAAGGCAGACTTGCATAGTGGAAGCTATGTTTGGAATACACACATTCGTTGAAATTTAGCCTTCTTTTGACTCACAACAGAGAACTACTCAGTGCGCACCACCCTACGTCCATTCCTCTTGCTTTAGCGTACTAACAAGAGTTGGATCCTTGTCAGTCATGTCCCAGGCCTTCATGCTAAGCTGAGATATAGTATAAAAAACCTGGTCGGAACATAGTGAGATATCACCATCACATCTGGTTCGATTGTTTGACTTGTGTTAATCTTGAGTGGGGGAGACTACGATTGGACAGCGAGTATATAGAGGTTTGTCTACACTTACTATCATGAGGAACTATGTATTGATTGGAGCAAATGACAGTTGACTAGGCCAGAGTATTGAACTAGGTATACATCTCACATATCCTGCCCACAAACCCAGACAATCCAGATATAGTGGACGTGCACGTAGGCCCGGTGACCGGGCCAGCGGCACTGAGATTCGGCACTACTAAGACCTGGTCATCCACCTCCAAAACCTCCACTGTGCTAACGAAGCGGAATGAGATCCTGAGATGCTGTCCGTGACTCTCCACTTCTCCGTTGGGCGTGCCATTCTTGCCGTCAAACTCATCTTGATACGCCTCGTCATCGTCATCGTCAAAGGAGAATACCTCCTCGTGGTGCGAGTTTGCTCCTTTCCAATCCCTCGACTTCTGGCAATCCTCTTTCTCATCTAGTGCGACAGCAGTGACTTTGACCGCTGCTCGAATGCTGTTGATATAAACAATGGCATGGCCACCAAGAATTAGCGGTGGTGATGCGGAGCCTCCAAAATCCGAATGTGGGAAGATTGCTGCGAAGGAGCGGTAGCCTTTGAGCTGAAACGGACCGCCAGGTCGAGTCAGAATCATGCCTTTTCTTGCTTTACTCAGCGGCATGCTTGAGTCTGATTCGATCCTCTGGATGCCGACTGTGCCTGCATCACCTACATGCATCGTAGTGACGGGCAAACGCAGGTTGCGGAGCGACACCACGCGCACTTTGACATATGTCACTTCGAGCTCGCTGTCTACTCCAGACTGCTGTCTGCCGTGCCCATTGATCTGCATTGACTTCGAGAAGGTTTCAGACAATGACCTAGGCAGTGATTGGGTTAGCAGCTTGCTGTTGTGCGATGATGCTCTGCGTAAAGCCCGGGCACTCGCAATCACTTCGTTCTCTTGATCGACCAAGAATGGTCCGAGAACCATCATGTCTCCGAGGGATATCGTTCCTGCTTCCAATAGCCCGCAAAGCACAACTCCGCTGTCGCTCGCTGTACGCTCAGTAGATGTAGAATAAACCTTCGAGGGTGGGATTGCAAAGACCTCATCTGTACGGAAGATGATTCTCTCATCGGCTGGAGGTACGGTACTATTCACTCTCTTAGTATCATCCAATGGTAAAGCCCGAAGCATGGCATGCAAGCCGGGTATTCCCAACCCGGAGACTGCGCTGGTCATAACTATTGGAACGAATGCTGTCGGATCAGTTGCGCTTAGCGTGGCAAGTTTGTCCTCTATGGTTTGTCGCACTTCGAGAACTAATTCACCTGTCTTCGTCGCAAAATCCGTGTCGTCCTTCTTCAGCGCCTGTGCTGCTGGCGTGGCAATCAGCATCGGCGTCTTCCCAGCTCCCTTGATGGCGGATAGGATACTTGCGAGGATCTGTCGAAGACCGCTCTTAGTTGCCAAGTCCATTTTTGTTACAGCAACTATGAATGGCTGTTCCAGCTTTAGACAGAGCTCAAGGTATGCCAATGACAAGTTGGGTTCGTCGGACAGGGGATTGTCGTCATTTCCGAACACTAGATTCGATGTAGCAGGAGTCACGGTAGTGATGTCACTGAATAGCTCGTCAGATGGGATGCAAAGCACAGCCCAAGCTGGCTTCCATGATATCAGAGCACGAAATGCTGATTTGGAGTAACGAGGAAGGCCAGGAGAGTCTGAGAGAAAGACCAGGCGATCGGCGAGGTTGTGGATATCAGGCCAGGACGAGACATCGCCGGTGGCGTAGTTGACGACGGGATTTTTGGCGGCAAATGCCTGGTCATAACCAAGAAGTTCCTGAGCGACCGAGCTTGTGATGCCAGAAGCAATTTCATGACGATGTTTGAGCAGTGATAGACGACTCTTGCCTCTGCCGTTGTCCAGCACAGATGTGGTCAACGTGCCCAATAACGACGACTTACCAGCAGCACTAGCACCAATGAGGGCAACCGTGAGATGCTGCTTCTGACCATCATGAGCAATATACTGCGTTGCCTCAACTTCGTTGTCGAGATCAAATGTCTGCAGAGCGTCTTTACCGTGAGTCGGCACAACTTCAACACTTTTGTTGTCAGGTCTTACCAAGACCTCAGCCACCCACAGCTTGCTTGAGCGGGTGATTGGAGTTTGACCATTGGTGCTGTCTTCGAGCCATTCACAATCCCCAACTATGACGCGACGATGAACATCGACCACACATCCCAAACTGGCAGCCATGGCGCGCAGGTTTGTCAAGCTCTCCTCCAGTTCTTCATCTGCAAGTCCCACCAACGTTCCATCATCAGCCACACCAATCTCGTACAGGGCTCCCTGACTTTCCTCAAGACCAGGTAACAGCTTTGATGGTCGATCAGGCACGCCCAATCGAGGAGTCGCTTCCGGTAAGATAGGAAGTACCAGCTTGGCGTTCGAGGAGGAATGAAATGGTGAAGACTGCTGTAGCCGCCACAAGAGCTGCGTCGTTAGCTGCTGCAGTCTTGCTTGTCGTGTCTGATTGGACGGCTGATATATTGGTCGAGATTGAGCCAGATCGGAGGCGGAAGGCGACAGACCGGAAGCGACCTCAACCTTGGCTTGCTGGGAGACCCATGTTGGAGATGCGGTGGATGAATAAGTGAATGTCCTGCGCCATCGAAGCAGAAGATGCAGCTTGTACTCGATGGGTCCATCGTGCTTTTCTGGCTCAAGTTTGGTGATCTTGACATCGTCGGGAGGTTGCAAAGAAAGGTGAAGGCCGTGCACATGGACCGCAATCTGAGGTGTACTGCTTCCTGGCGTAGACCAGGGTGAATGCACCCTATGTGGCTCATCTTGATATGTAAATATTGATGCCATCTTCTGAATTTGATAGGCGTTGCTTTATCTTCTTCTGTTTATTCTTCGCGCATGCAATGTCCTTGTTGCTCTCATGTGCCATGCCGCAGCCGTTCTAAGCGTGCTAAATTTCGTAAAGGTCGGATATTGGTTTGTGAGTAGAATAGCATTTGTTGAAGGTCGGTCATGGTTGCGAGTTGGAGGGTAATCACAATTGCGAGGCGCAGTCGTTCTTCAAGCGCCGCAAAGAGTCATCGTTTCTGTAGTTGTGAGATATGATGAGACTTGAGGAGTCATCGATATCGAAAGGCATGAAGTTGCACATGCTTTTTGGTGGAGAATTGCAGAGGACTAGATGTTTGCCTTGTTGCCTGAGACTTAAGGCAGTAATTGAACTTCCATTCTTGGCTACAACTTCTCTCCGGATTATGTGAACACACTTTCCGATCTGACCTCTTGTTTTCATTAGCCAAAGATGCCGTTGGGTACATACTGATTCTGTCACAAAAGATTTCTGACAAGAACGATAATTGTAAGTGCTCATTGCGACTTGTTTGTTTATTCTTGAAACCCCAAGCATCCGTGGGTAACCTGAAACTACACCATATAGAACTTCATACAAAGGTTGCCCATTAACCATCATCCGAGCACACGACTTGCTTCCGAATTTTTTTTCGTGTGCCAATTTGCAATAATCTACAAGTAGCTCTCGAGCAGAGTTGTCGTGACTGATTGCGGGAAAGACTTTAGGTAAGAAGGGTGCGCGATAGCTATGCTGAACTTCGACTGATACTGAGGGAAAATGCCAAATATATCCGATTGTTTACTGGGTGAGAGAGGGCTGTCACACGACAGTTTTACATACATGAAGAAGAGGATCACGAAATGCGAACAAAAAAGCAGTGGTACCTATTGGATGAAATTTAATTATGTACATGAATGAACAGCTCTAATGATTAGAACTATTCAGCGCTCACGTTAACTGAAGTGTAAGGCTGTCAGAGGGCCGTATGTCAGAGAGATGTTCGTTCTTGCCGTCATAGTTCGGGTACTAGTGAGCTGGGCGACGTCATATCGACAGCTATGATGATTTTATCCAGATCGTAAGGGTCAGTTACTGAAGCCCGGTCAAGTTCGAGAGTGTCAGATCAAAGCAGTATTTCACTTTCGCCAGCATTAATGGCGATACCAGAACAGTGAAGCTAGTGACTGCTTGATTGTACTCTTCTTTGGTCATATTTGCATGATTTGCAAGGAAGCACAAGTTGTTGTGAAACGTCTGGCTGTGTCTCGTCAAGATCTGCTTCAGAATGCTTCTTGCGTGATCTGTATTGCGTGACAATGAGTTACCGACGGCCGCACGATACTGATAGATATGTGGATGGCTCATTTGCATATCGCGGACTTGCTCTGATAAGCGTCGACAACCATCTATCCTCTTCTCAACCTTAACAGGACACAATGAACGATATCTCTTGTGTAAGGGTCAAGTGTTGCTATCGAACGCGACTCTTTGTCATGGTGATCAACTACGAATCCATTTAACAAGGCTCAAGACTAATGGAAGTGCTGCGGAAAGACAAGTTTAACCACCAAGAATCCTCTCAACCCTGCTTTGCTGCCTAACAGGCCGAACCACATTTCTGCTTCATTGGAAAGATATGTTGCTGCCACTACCCATACAATGTACGAGCACGAAGATCACTCATATTTCTTCGCGCCGTATGACGGCTAGATCCAACATCCCTAGAAAGGAAGTGCCAATTTCTCCTCTGCGATGGATCACTGATATGTGAAGCAATGGTCCGCAATGAGCAGCCATCATAACCGCCTGAGGTTACCTCCACAATACCAATTCAGCTTGTCTGCGATCGAAGGACATGATAACCCATTTCTGCCAATTCTGAGTTTCCCCATCTTCTCACCATCGCTCAGAGGTCGATCTACTAGCCTTTACCAGAATACCCTCCATTTGGCGATGAATACGCCAACCTTCCTGTCAGTCTTCTACTGGTGGAGCATGAGTACCATCAAACATGCAAGGGCGGCTGGAGTACTAGCGGAGTCACTAAGGTAGTCGGGCTGATTGTGCTGTATTCGCCGACATTACAAGTCAGAGTGCTAGCAAGTTCCTCATTGAATTGCTGTTGATTTGTTGGATGAGAGTCGATATTTGGTGCGTCACCATGAATACCTTTTGGAAGCAATTCGCATATGACGTGAGAGTCCGAACAACCGGGGAAAAAAGGACGACGAGATGGATACTCTAGCCTATGTAGCTTATTAGCAGCGAGCACGTACCGAACCTGAAGCCAAAGCAAGGATGTACGTGTTTCATATGTAGCAAACAATTAGACTTGCACGCAAAACTCCTATTCTAGTCTCTCACAGCTATGCCTAAGCCTGAATCTATTTCTTGTAGACGCATCTGCCAGCAAACCATGTCTCTTCTACTTGACCCTTCAGCAGCTGTTGTGCGTCCCACTCAAGGTCGATGATCACGAAGTCTGCTAACTTCCCCTTCTCTAGCGTGCCTACTTGCTTGTCCGCAAAGCAGCTGTATGCTGTTCCAGCGCTGGCTGCTTGCAACGCCTGACCTAGGCCTAGCTTGAAGTTTTCGTTGACAGTATCCGTGAAATCTTCCTCCCTAGCGGAACGTCTTGTAGTGGCAGTGTAAAGATTCCTGAGGGGGAAATGTGGCGCCGTCGGTGCATCTGTCCCTATAGCGAGTTTCGCTCCACCGTCAGCAAACTCTTTGTAAGCAAATGCTCTTCTACATTTCTCTGGTCCAATCAGTTTTGGCCAGGCCCTGAGAATGGCCGGGTCGGCATGAACAGGCTGTATGGAGGCCGTGATACCGTACTCACCCAGCCGCCTTGCATCCTCCTGCGAGGTGAGTTCAAGATGCTCGATGCGGTGGCGTCTGTCTCTGCCTTTACCCAAAGCAGACAGGGCTCTTACAGCATGAGCAACCGTGTTGTCTCCAATCGCATGGAGCGCACATTGAAGACCGGCTGCGTCAGCATGTTGAACCACAGGCAACAGCTGATCATATGACCAGATTGGATCGACGTTCGAGGACGTAGAACTGTAGGGCTCGCGAAGGGATGCTGTGCAAGCATCTACAACACCGTCCCCAATGACTTTAATGCCAGCAATTCGTAGATTAGGACTAGTGTCGAGGTTGTATTGCTTGTGTAGTTCAATTGCTCTATCGACTTGTGCAATGTTCTCAGTAGTGGTCTTGGAAGGCTTGATCAGCCAGTGAGCGGCAATTCGGAGCGTGAGCGGGCCCTCAGAGGAATGCAGCTCAGACAGTAACGACCAGATCTCCTCATCGGTTGCCAGCTCGAGCATGCCCGTGTAGCCGTCTGCATTATAGGTGCGAATAGCCTGACGAATCTGGGAAAGCTTCTCTTCACGACTGGTAACTCGCGCTAGATGCGGCCAAACGATTTGAATTCCAGCAGCCTCAGACATGAGACCAGTTGCCTTGCCGTTCTCGTTTCGTAGGATTTCACCTCCCTCAGGATCAGGCATGTCCGAGACATTCATCTCTTTGAGTGCAGCAGTGTTGCACCACGCTGAATGAAGGTCTTTCGCATGGATGAATATCGGTCGTTCGTCAAGGTCATCAATGTCGCTGGCCAGCGCTTTACTGTCTGTCATGGAGTGCATCCATCCTTGACAAACAAGGCGTGTTGCGCTTGGTCGTGCTGCAGCACCCTCAAGAATCGCCTTGCGAATATCATCAAGACTCTTGCAATGCTCAAGATGGATGGCTGAGAGAGAAGCGCCAAACAGTAGAACATGCACATGACCGTCGAAGAACCCAGGAGAGATGAGTCGTCCGCCTACATTGTGCTCCTGGACACCTTCCGCTTTTGCTTTTTGTACAATATCGTCGTTTGCGTTCCCAACGTGCTCGATGCGATCACCATTGACCAGAAGGCAGTTTGACTCTGTGCTTAAACTTACTTTCAAGCCCGTGAAGACCCGCGCATTGCTAAACAAATGCTTTGCAGCCATTTCCAGAGACGAATGAAAAATAAGCCTAGCTAGCGCCCAATCAAAAGCTTAGCAGCAGAGGAGGCTTGTTGGAGAAAAAAAAACTTCTATGTGCATCTGCTCGCAAAACCAGTAAGAGCTGACCCTTTTCTTCGCAGAGACGTGTATGTTGATATGAGTGCACAACTCAGCAGTATTCAGTATCGGTTTGTCCAGATGTTAGTCTTGCATGCTGTTGCTGAAGAACAAAAGTCGCATGAGGTAGAAATACTACAGCACATGTTTGAATTTCAGATTTATTCACTGTCGTCATAGCATTCATTTCTTGTACGTACCTCTCGAGACCTCGGAGTCATCTGTCCCGCATCTTCAGTCAAAAGGCCTAACTTCATACAGCTACCACCAATCCCTTCCAAGGCATGGTGCTTTGGGCAATCTCGCCAGTTGAGGCCATTGGGAGGAGCTTGACTACCATTGGGCTTCGACGTGCGAGAAGTTCTGGTTAGAAATTATGAGAAGTGTCATAAGTTGACGCTCTTACGTATTCAACATCCTAACGGTGGGATCTATGGATTCAGTAGCCTGCCCAACCAGGCTGTCCACCTAACGTATTCCAATCAAATTGACTCATATGAACATCCAACGGAGATTGTCCGAGTGTGTCGGAGTAAATATCCGGTCGCATCAATGCATACCCATTCTGCATTCCCACGCTATACGGCAAGCTCTGATCAGCAAATCCTGTCGAAGTTGGCAGCGGCGGCATCGGCATCAGATTCTCTATGTCCGCCATAATGTTCGGATTTTTTGTACCCCTGTTCTGTGCATGTAGTGTGATTTGTGCTTGTGTGTTTCTTATAGATGACACAATCCTTGGAAGTTTCAGTAGTTCTTCTGGTTGTTGAAAGGCTGCTTCACAGGCGTCCCATGCCTGAAGGACGATTTTGGTGAAAATCTGGAACATGGGATTATCGTGTTCAACTTGAGAACCAAACCAAGCTTCATAGTTGTCACTCATAACTTCCCAAGCACGTTGAGCCTGGTGGCTGATAGGCCGCCTTCTCAAGTCTTGAACAATTTGCATATATGCTGGAAATGGGAAGTGGAACTGGTTCAGCCAAAGAAATCCTTTGGTAAGAGGTGAAGTCATAATCTTTGTGTCGTATTCAAGCATTCTAATCGCATAAAAAGTTGCAGCATCATGCTGTGTGTCCGTCCGACGCACAGATGAGCTAGAGTATCGTGAATGATAGTCCAGTAGGCGATATTTAGCGAGGTATGTTCTCGTTGTCCAGACCGTCATAAAGTGTAGCGGGTTCTCCTGGTCACAGTACTTCAAATATTGATCTTCAATCATCTCTTCTAGCTTGTCCAGCCCACCACCTTCCGGAGCAAGACCGTTCTGGAGATGCTTGGCAAAGGGCTTCAAAGCCGGACTGTTAAAATCGAGATGAAACGTGCTGTGACGGACAAATTGGCCTAGCTCGCAACGCACAACTGCAAAGATCGCTTCGGTAGGTATTTTTGGAGGTGCTGGTGGCGCCTTCATCTCCAGCCGCAGGTCAGAATCATTCACATTGAGGAGGATCTTGCAGTCCCATGTAGGATCTAGCGTCACGGTCCTGGAGTTGGCAATTTCACTGACACGAGTATCAAAAAGTACGAGCGACCACCACAGTCTTCGGCGCATTTCAGCCTCAACAGTAGTGCATTTTGCCAAAATCGACTCGTTGTGAATGCCTATGCGTTGTGCAATGCGAATTGCAACGCCAAGCATGGAAGACAGAGACACAGGAGCTGCATTGGGTTTGACAGAGACCTGAGACCAGTCAACGAGGAAGAAAGGTTGTCGCTGCTGGTTGGACTTACTAGGTAGAGAAATAATGCTGTCAAGCAATCACGATCGCTGGACCGTAAGAATCCACAATTTGATAGCGCTTGTTGGCAGCCAGATTGATATCTTGTCCAAAGGTCTTCCTTCGAAGACGCAAACATGGTTTCGCAGTCTTCCGTAGTGAGACTGAGAATAGACACGCAGTAGATGCTGAACATAAGCGCCTCCAGAGTGGGTTCAATGTTCGTTACATTACTGGCAGCCTCTATGATGCGTACCTGTAGGCTGGGGGTGTGCGTGACTTTGAGAAGCGGGTTAACATTGTCCAGGTAGATTTGCCAAAGTCTGAATATCTGGACCGGATCGGGATGTAGGGTAGAGAGATCGACATTTGTTCTTCGTGAGCCAAATAAAAGGTAGTCACTATTTTCAACTGACTGGTCCCATGCCTTCCTGACCGTGATCTCACGCACATCGTCACGGGATGAATCGCTATCATTATCAACGTCGCGGAACTGTTGGAGGTGTTAGCTGAGCTTGGATTAAACGTGATTTAGTCTTACTCCTTGGCTCATAGCGTGCCAGACGTTCCTGAAAAAAATTAATTATCCTGAACTAGCTCATTGAAAAGCGCATACTTGGCTTCATAACCTGTATCAGACTTGACCGTGGTAGAAGAAGTTGACATATCTGGCTCTGTAATTTCCAGACGTTCATCGTGCGAATCATAGCCACCCTCCGCATTAAGCTCTCTTGTGGAATCTTTGTGGAGCGGTTCGAATGCGATGTTGTGTTGACGGAGCAAGTCCTCGTATTTGTGTAAACGACCAAGCAGCTCTCGCTCGGGAAATCTGCGTCTTCGTCGGCGCTGAGTTAGTGTCGCCGGCACGCATTGTACTTGAGACTTGGTGCAGTTCGCGCAAGGAAATTTACGATCACATTTCACCTTGCGCTGCTGACAAAGTACACATGCAAGGACCCGTTGTGGCTTCGAAATTCGGGTTGACGAAGGATGTGTGTCCAGGGAAACATCTGGGATGCGGCTCCCTAGCGTGTCTGACATGGCTGCCATGGTCGCAAGTCGGTCCCATCACGCCATTGGTGCTGCTGCACCCGTGATACCAAAATGTGCACGCCTCAGCCATGCAAATTTGGACCATACGCTTCAGGAGATATCAATTCACGAAGGTTGCAGCGCACAACGCAAAGTGAAAATTCTCTTCCGATAAGGAGGGCCGAGACCTGGTGCAGACGGAGAAGGTTCGCGAAGGCAGATATTCACCAGCCAGGCAATTGCTTAGCAAGAAGAGAAAATGAGAAGGCCTTGAAACATTCTCAAGTCTCAGGCACTCAAATTGTCCCGCGTAGAAAGCGCTTTACCTTGAAATTCCAGGCTTCAAACGCTGATGTCATCTAATTCACCTTGCTCGGGCTTACCTTTGTCCGACACCATAAGCCAATCGTTGGGTGGGGATTAAGTTATGCTGACACCGAGATGCCAAGCACGTTTTGGCGGACTTGAGCTCCACAGTTCTCCTGAATCAGTTATGTTCATGGACTCAAATTGGCAGCTGCCCAACGTTGGATGTTAAAATGTCACTCTCGGAACAAACTCATTCCTTCGAGGCTGGTGAAGTCTTTCACATATTCTGTGGGCATGGCTGAGCGGCTTAGCTGGTCAAGGCATTTGACCTTTAAAGCCATGTGAACGTTTTGCGCTGCGGCTCCTGACTTTACTGCTTCATCGTCGGATATGCAACCGCTAGTCCAGGAGTCGACCGGTATCAATTTTGAACAAAATGGTGATCATCATTTCACCTGTCCGTTTCCGGAGTTGCGATATGTGCTTGGCCTAATCATTAGCGGCACGTTTACTGACCCAGTGCAAGTCGTCTGCGCATCTTGTTGGCCTCACATTGCTTGTAGCGCTCTTTTTCGCCGCAAATTGACTGAGCCAGACGTAAGTAGTATTTTGTCGTCGCTCAAATCGGGCGGATCAACCATTGGATTCTTATTATTCCCTTTTCTCGTGTGTCCTGTTGAGCCCTACAGACCAATCCGTCCAAGAGATACCTGGATCGTCTCAGGACGGATTCTCGGAAGTAATAAATCTGCCAGTAACTCCGTAGGCCCAAGTTGGTAGCGGTCGGTTGACCAGCTGGACTGATATTGGATGAAGCCAAGTAAATTTGCGGTGATTGCTGTTCGTTTGCTTTCGCGTATTGTTAATTTAACAGTATGGAGATGTTTTGGTCAATGACTGCAGTATGAAGGATTGTAGGTGTTTTTGCTGCTGAGTGTAAGAAGCTGAAGGAAAGGGAAGAAAGGAGAGAAAGGAAGGAAGTTTTCCAACAATGGTATTGAGAATGGCAAATGGCAGTCCAAAAGCCCACTTGCTCGCAGAACAAACTTGTTTTTAAATAGCAAGATAACGGATCATATCTTTACAGTCCTCACGATCGCTCCAACTCATGTCCCACATTAATTGTCTTCTCTTGTCTCTTGCTTTGTTCCCTCACTTTTGATGCTCCCCGTTTCCGTGAAGACTCGTGCGGCGGATCCAGTGTACCATGTTTCTTCTGCGGTGTGAATAGTGCCGAACAGTTTGAAGTATCTGAAAAGAGACCTATCGATACATGTCGTTCGCTGCTGTGTCTCAAGGCAGAACAAATATTCGACGGACAGAGTGGATTTGGAGGTCAATTGACTACTGTTATCTCCTTGTTAGATCCGCTGAATGTGCCCAAGTATTTGTTCCTACCACGTGGTTGACTGCAGGCACCGCGAGACCGATTGCTGGCTCAATTCAACTTTCACAAGGCTTCAAAAAGCAAGCACACTTACTTGATGGTGTAAAATCAGCTTGCTATTGGGCAGATTTTCAATATCCTTCATTCAGTAGATTTACTGGTCCTAGAGTGATCGGCCGAAAGTGTAAGTTCGCATTCAAGGTCGAACAATACCTTCACTCTTGGCATTCCTAGTGTGTTTTGCACCATTTATCTTTTACCTGCGCCTTTTCTTGCTTTCGATTTTTCTTTCCTTCTTTTCAAAAACATACCAATATTTGCGTTCAACGGACCTTCCATTGACCGCTTCACAATGTCGAAAGAAAACGACAGACGGGCCTGGATGCCCCTTGGCAAATTCAAGATTTGTCCAATATGCCTCTGGCGACAGCACATCTACCGGTCAAAAGGTCGCAACGCGTCACATTATAATGGCGCCGACATTTGTACCGAGTGCAAGATACCACTGCGAGTTTTGGTGGAAGAGGGTCCCCCTCCTTCCAGACCAAACACAACGCAGTTGATCAACACTGGAATACCGAAGCCTCTGGCTCAGATTCCAACTGGCGAAGCATATGGTGTCCCTGACGCCGCAAAGCCAAAGAGCAGCAAGCGCAAGCACGTTGCTGAGGATCTTCCAGCTCACTCGCAGTCGACACTAGTCGTACAGCCCGTGAAGCGAACAAAGATCGAGAAGGCAGCCTGGTGTTTCAGATGCAAGGCTGTAAACCATGACCCTAGTACTTGCACTGGTGCTCCAGATCAAGGGTGGCGCAAGGTTGTCGATATCGATCTCGGCTGGCACAAATTTTGGCACATTAGCGATGACAAACTCGCAATGGTCGCCAAAATGGAGCCAAAGACAACGAAACAGCTAATGGATCATATTCAGATCCTTATTAGTCGTTTAACCATGTTCATTCAGTTCTCTGAAGCACGTGACAAAATTCTCAAAGCATTCAAAGAGAGTTCTCTTTACATGAGCATGATCTTTGGTGCTGAGGATCCTCAAGGAGATGGTCATGTCTTCGAGAAGCTGTACACGCGTGCGAATCGTAGTGACTACTCTCTCATGCAGAAAGTCGTGGCAACCATTTACAAGATCTGGAAAGAGCAGGTCACTGTGTTCTTTGGCCAACGTCCAAGCAGCTTCAAGTCGAACAAGGTCTGGAACCAAGAGATCTCCAGACGTCTTTCGACACAGGCCGACAAGATCCGACTCAAGGAAGACGCAGTTTCGGCTTTCAAGAGTACTCTCAACCATGCATCTGCCGTGTACACCAAAGACATGGATAAGATTCAGAAAGAATGTTTCATCTTCCTTCACAGAGACATGGACCTCGCACAGATGCGCATTTTATTTCTTCCCACGCTTTACATGCACCTAATCTTCGATGTTACGTCTGAAGATTCCTGGTTGCCGTTGTTCGACATACCTGATGTCTATGACCAACCTAGCACATACCAGGATGCGAATAACTGCATGCAAGTCGATATTCAGCTTCTGGAAATCATGGATGCTATCTGGACAGACCAAGAAGCAGCTCAGAACACGGCTGAAACACTTGACGTCAAAATGACAGCCGGTGATGACGAAGACCTTCACGTCCATTTGGAAGAAGTCATGGGTTTCTTG
This sequence comes from Neophaeococcomyces mojaviensis, assembly GCA_030247915.1. Taxonomy (NCBI): domain Eukaryota; kingdom Fungi; phylum Ascomycota; class Eurotiomycetes; order Chaetothyriales; genus Neophaeococcomyces; species Neophaeococcomyces mojaviensis. Next base: position 44,811 of record JAPDRQ010000134.1, read on the forward strand.
AGGGCCACTGCTGAGCAGTTTGGAGGTTCATTACCACCAACAAGCAGCCTTCAGCATGAAGTATTACCTGGTGACGATGCTGGGCAGGACCCAGATCATCAACCAGATGACAATAACCACGAAGACAGTCAATTGTCTGATATCAGCTTGGGGTCTAACGATATTGAAATGTCAGAGACACTGAAGTCCCTGGCCATCGAGAAAAGACGGCTCGGAAATCTGATGCGTCTCATGTCACAGGATTGAGAGAACTTACTGATCCTTGGTAATGCCTCTGGCATTGCCATTTCACTAGATAGCATAATAATATCAACTTTCAAGTGATCTCTTTGATTTGTACTCGGCTAGCCATATCACTTGCAGTCGTTGCATCATAACACTTCCACACCACTAAAAGAAATGGCAGGTGCAATATGCGGCATTCTTGTTCAAGAGGTCATGCTACTACCAAGGTAGCCGTAATTAACTAGAAGCTTACTCGAAACAGACACGTTCCTTTCCATGCGAAGACCACCGAATGCCAATAGACCCCAAGGACCTCTCGTTCGTTGCTGAGATACCCACTACACTATGGCAGGCCCTTGCTGCATGCGAAGGGTATGGAATAAGGCCGAACGGGCATGGTCAACTCGTCCACACTATTACAAAACAACTCAGATCCAGAGAAGCTTGTCCTCCCTCAAACCAGGAAGAGCTTGTTAATTTAACACCATTCGATTCAACGCCGTTAGATGCGCTTCTTCAAAGACGTCAAACAGCTGTGCCCCTCGATCGCAGGCTCGTATTAGACCAGTGAGATGATGAATCAACGAACCGGCACCTAGGCTGAGAAGCTACAGGCATGGCCAAAAGGGAGAGTAAGGCTGGAATGGGAGCATGAACAACTCAAATTGGAGGAGGACAAATATACACCGCTACGTGCGTTCAAGAGACAGAATAGTTCTGGAAACATGTTGCGAGACCTCCAAGCTTGGAGAGTCTACACACTATCGCCTTGCACTGCCAGAATACGGCAATCATTTAGTGGGCACCCGGTCTAATGCCTCACCGGAGCAATGCAGCACTTTTTTTGACCCACAACCACGCCAATCAACCAACCTTTCCAGTGCTATTATTCCACCACAACTCGTCGCAATGCCTTCCGATCACGATATTAGGATATCTCAGGCCGTTGACGCCTTCCACGCCGGTCAATTCACGAGTATTCGCAAGTGCGCGGCCGCATTCGCGGTCAATTCCACCACCCTGGGCCGTCGCCTTCGAGGGCAGCAATCTCGACGCGCTGCACGCGTCCAACAGCAGCTATTGACCCCGGATCAAGAGAGAGAGATCGTACAATGGGTACTGCGGTCGGAGGCAGGAGGAAATGCCGTTAACTACGCGCAGCTTCGAGAGGTCGTCCTTCTTATATTGAGAGTCACAAATGGCCCGGCCACAGTAAGAAAAGAGTGGATATATCGGTTTATTGGTCGTTATCCTAAGATTAAGACTAAGATAGGCCAGAAGCTCGATCATAAGAGAGCCTAGGTATCTATAATTAATAATCTTTAAACGTTCTTTACTCGATTATAGTCCCTTTGTTCGTAGTACGATATTTAACCCTAGAATATATAGAATATAGACGAGATAGGCATCGCCCTTAGTATCTATACTAATTAAACCGTAATTAGGACGTTCTCTATCTCTCAATTATATACTTAGAGACCTAAAAATCGTAAATAGGTATCTATTATCGAGTCGGTTAATACGGTAGGTCAAAAAATATATAATATCGTGATTTTTAAGGTAAAGAGCCTTTAAATAACGTAGTTTACAATTAATAATATACTAAACGCTCTCTATACTACGTTTAATAGAAGCTAAACCACGAACGAGATTAGATTATATTAACTAAAGAAGGTATTCCTTCTAAAAACGTTTAAAGGTCGATATCGAATCCTAATTCTTAATAACTACGATAGTTATATATTAACTAAATTTATATAGAATTACTACTAGAATTAGGTCCTTCTACTATACCTATTACTTTATATTAGCTATATCCTTTAACTACTCGATTTAACCTATTTTTCCCCTATTAAAGGTCGATATCGATCTTAGATTATAGATCTCGCCTCTCTTAATAATTCTTTACTAATTAAGAAGATACGATTTATCTAATACTATACTAAGGTAAGAGATAAAGGTTTAATAGCTAAAAATATACGTAGCGGCTTCGTAGCTACGGGTATCGTACTATTTAACCTAGATAAAGTACTATCCTTCTATTAGGTACTTTACTAGGCGCCTACTACACCTACTATATAACATATCTAGCTATTAACTACACTAAATAGCGCTAATTATACTCCTTAAAACCTAATCTAAATACGACGTTTAATCGATCTCATCTTAGATAATAAAGATATCTTAAGATCAGTTAGAAAGCTGCTCTTTTTTGTAGGCCGTCAACTAGGCCACTTCTTAACTACAATAGCGCTTCAGTAGCGTTAAATTGACCACCAGACTACGATAATTAACGAATACCGTTAACGGACAGTAAAAAGGAAGGCTATTGACCCTAATATACTATTCAAAGATATCGCGACAATCAAGGCTGCCCAGGACCTGGTCGCGCTACGAGATCAGGCCTGGGCGCAGCGAGATCGACAGTTGGAGGCCCGCAGGACTGCGCAGGCAATGACTCAAAGCAATATCGAGCAGCATCTATATCAATTCCACGTTTGCGACCCAGTTGACGTCGATATCGACGATAATATCGAGGATGATAGCGATTGAAAAGTGCTGCATTACACCGGTGAGGCATTAGACCGGGGGCCCACTTTGTGCATTCATCTTGTGAACTTTTTGCTCACCGTACGTCCACAAGAAAACTACACAACCGTCAAGTTGCTGCCAAAGACCCCATCACAGCCGCCATCATGACTGCTCAACGGCGGCAGCACACAGTCTCGCCTTTTATTGGCGTTCTCCTAAGAATGCGCAAAATATCTCCTCGACGCCGCTGACCATACCCTTTCCCTACTACGCACTCGAGACACATGCTCATCATGCCACAGTCAATATTCGATCTTCGAAGACCTCAACAAAAGTTTATCATTGCCATAGTACAGAAGGGCTGTTTGTTCATCTGCATCCACGCCATCCACCATAACAAGAGATGGTTGTGGCATGAGAGAAGGAGTACTCAAAAGTATGGAAGCGTTTGGCTAAGCCGCTAATGCCTCTGACATATGAATGCGCAAGTGAGTGATCGGGCGAAAGACAAAACTCTTGTAAAAACCAACAAGCATCGATGATAACATGGCACAAGAAACGAAGGCTCCAATGCAATATTTGGATGACAGCAAGCCATGTAGGAGCGGCAAACAGGCGCAAGAGGTTTCGATCAGTCTTTGGAAGGCATCAGGGCTAGGATGACCATGAATATGAGGCTCAGCAGCAAGCGCGAGAAAGGGGTCAAGGTCGGTGTTAGAGGTAAAGAGGGTGCCGGTAGGATTGGATGTCCTTGACATTGGATAGCGACTGAGGGTATTCAGAGTTGCAATGGCAAGCCACGGGAGTCAAATAGCTAATCTTTAGATTGACAAAAGACTTGATATCCGACGCGACGCGAGAATTATCCACGAGGTTGCGGAGCTTGGAACTTCGGATCTGCCGACAGACGCTTTCTGCTACAACAAATGCATTTAGCTGACATGCTTACACATTGCGTCGAAGGTCCAGTATGGCAAGCTCGCAAGACTCTTTGTATACGCAGGGCTGATGCTACTATATATCTCATTCTTTTTTTTTTTTTTTATTTTTTTTTTTAGAGCCTTCACTCCTTTTGAACGCCAAGGAAATTTCACATCCTATTATCTTCCTAACATTTTACATCCGCATCCTAAACTTCCCTCACCCTTATCACTGTATCATAGCACAATAACAGGCAATATGGCAGTGGATAAATGCTCGAGACGCTATAAGCATCACAGTAAGAGTGCTTGCAAGCAGTCCTAACACCAAACCGACCTCTAGCCGAACGTGGTTCTCTAGACAACCAACCACACTTCGTTGAGCCTAGCTCTGAAGGTGGACAAGAGGCTCTGTTTCAAATCTAGTTCTGCCAAGTAAGCAAATCAGTCTTGCCATAGACCGCGTTAAGGCAAGAGAACCAATTCTACTTCGTCCTCAGAGACTCGAAGTCGCAAGAAGGCAAGATCATGCACCCAAGGTGACAATCATGAACCTACCGCAGATATCTCCATTTTGGATGACAGTGACTATGGCATGCTGCTCGGTCCTGACCATGATGAGTCTGGGGAAGAGCAGCAAGCGTGTGATACCGAAGCTGTTGGGGTGCACGATGAGAATGAAATGCTGACACGCACTTAGAGTTGTCTAGGATGCCTCCAGGCAATGCCGAAACAAAAAACGCTTCATCTCAAGACGCGTTGACTGTCAACGGCAAGTCGAAAGTGACGGACGATCCGACAGCACTGCAAGATGATCAAACCACGGCACCAGTTCAGCTTGCTTCAGACCTGACTCTTCTAGTTTCAGTTACACCAGCACCTGTGCGGGATACAGCTCCAGTGCTAGAGTACACCGATACTGACTCGAACTTCGGCGACGATATCGGCCTAGGTTGCAGCTGTTGGTGGGCCAGACGAAGGTGAAATATTGAAGATACCAAGATGCGTCGTCGTCGGAACCCGCAAACTGCACGAGATATCGAAGCAGGCTTGGCTCTTCACGATGCCATCAACGAATAGAAGGATTGGACGAAGCTTCCACATCATGAATAATATCAGGAAGATTGGGTAGTTCTTCCAAATTTATCTGGCGAAGAGGCATGGGACGAGGCTATGGAGAGATTCTGGGAAGAGCAACATAGAAGCATGAGAGAAGAGGTTCGTGGGCTCACATCCGACTTGATGTGACGTCTTACAGTTCGTCAAGCTTATTTTTGGGTCCTAATCGCTGATGTTTTGTCAGCGTTTGGCGTTGAGCAGTCAGACGACCGGGACAGCTTCATGACAGCTGTTCTCGAGCAGCTCAATTACAAGAACGTCCGGATGGCTATACTAAATCTCTTCGAGATGTTTGATAGCACGGTGCGTATGCTCCTGTGGTTTTACAACCTTGAGAAATCAAATCATGGCCTCCGATACGAAGCCGATGTTGCAATGGCCATAAGCCAAGAAAGAAAGGAAAGAAGGCCGACTTGGAACTGCCAAACGAGACAATGACTTATCATGAAGGCAAAGGTCTATCGGATGTCCCTCGACATACTCTTTTCGTTGATCCTGCTCATCAACACAATCTTTGTGTCGACAATGGAGCAGCCTTCCATATTGCCCTCACATAGCGGCAATATGACTGTCTTCTTCAGAATGACTTTATTGCGGCAAGCAAACCCAAGCAACTCGACGGCCGAAGAGCAACTCCAGCGCAAGCAAGTTGATATCTCGAAGAAGCCGACTGGAGTTTCGACATAGCAATCGCACGATGGTTGGTAGATAATACCGAGGACGAGATGGAGATCAACCAAGAAGTTGCAAGTCACTAACGGCTTCACCATCGGGGCTGTCTATGTCTATGATTAACATCCCCGCGCTATTAACCAAAGCAGCTTCGCATTGTGGCCAGCTAACGAGGGTATAGCCGTGTACGTAGTATTTTTGTTTACTTGAGACAGAAGGATCCGTCCATAGCTGTCTCAATGAATTGATTTTCATAAATCAGAGTTCTCCCTCTTACCAGTTTTTCGGTTCATGCCATCTTGCTGAGGCCTTCTTCGCCTCCACCAAGAGCCACACCAAGTCTCGCTCATACCACGACCACTTCCAATCGTGGCGTTCAAGCTGTTCTAGCAGCGATCTCAGCCTTAAATCTTCAGCAAGCATTCTATCACACTTGCATGATGCTCACACTTAGCGGATCACTAATCTTGTGATGTCCTTGTTGATCCTTTTGTCCAGGCGAATAATTCTTGGCATCCTCTGGAACGTGAGCTGGTGAAAAGAGAAATCAAGTATAGCTAAACAGATACAATCAAGTTCAGTCAGGTCTCCATATGGGGTTGAAGGAGACAAAAAGCTAGACGCACTATCAAGTAGCCAGAATTAAGTCCTTCAAGTCTCAAAGGTTTTGAAGAAAAATTTCCCCTACCGGAAAGTTGTCAAGCCATAACAACATCGTTGTCACTTCTAAGCGGTGAATTTGTCTGAGAGAAAGAGTCCTGGAATGATTCGATTCCTATGAGGTACACAATTTAGGTTTGAGTATCATTGTGGTATTGAATTGTCTAAGTTCTGTCTTTTGACAGTCTCAACAAGTACTGGTAATATAGCTAAGCTATATTAGGAAGGTACGTCCGAGTGCCTGACAATTCCAAACCATCTGAAAGCGGTTAGCGTGTAAAATTCTACAATCCGCTGAACTTCTGCGTCCTCCAGTGTTCAAGGTGCGGATTAATTATGCTTGGACAGTCGACACTGTATGCACAGAGTCTCGTTCAGATTGCGTCGAACAGTTTCTAACCGTTCATTTGGACGACTAGATAGTTTCAGTCAAGCCGCATTATTTTAATTCTAGTGCTGATAACCTCTTTTGTGGGCCTGTCTCGGGACCGCCGCTATGCGCCTGCCTGTGCACCCATCACGTGATGAAACTGCAGCAGATCCTGCGTTTCTTCCTACCACCAAAATTTGGTGGGACGAAGAAATGCGCAGTCTCTCACAGTTTCCATTGCAATAATCAATGCAATAAGCATTTATTGAAGCTGGAAGTTGACGCGATTTATGTGTGTATAGCAAATATCGTGGTGTCAGTAGTTTTGACTGCCTGCCTCCCTGCCCTGCCTGCCTGCCTGCCTGCCTGCCTACTGCTGGCGCGCCCTTTTGATCTCTTGACTGTCGCCCTCCATTAGTAAGGTGTAGTAGCCTGACACTGCACGCTTTCGCCTTGTACGACTCTCTTCTTCCTGCTGTTGCATCGCTGCTGGCGCTGTTGACGGTGGAGGCCTTGTGAGTGAAGGGCCTGCGGGCGACTCGATCGTAGGAAAGACACTGCGGATAGGCAGGGCAGGAGGTGGTGTAGAAGGGCGTACAGTGATCGTACTGCCCTGCGATAGTTCGCCTTCAATCACTATCTCATCGTCAAAGCCGTCGCGATCTCTAGCCTCCAATATCGACTGATCGTGGATCTCCTGTCTTACCTGCCTTTGCTGTCGCCAGGCCTGAAGCTCGTCTTGCCTACGCGCTATCTCGATCTTCTTTTGGAAGCGCTGTACATTATCAGGAAGGGCGATCGGGCGAGCCGCAAGCCTAAGCTGCTGTTGACCGTACTCTAATAAGGCGCTGAGTTTAACTGCGATCTTGCCTTCAAACTCAGACCGTAGGTCGCTCGGCAGCTGGTCGCGCACGCTCATCAATACATGGAATTGCGCCTGCGTAGTGATCTTCTGTGGGCTTGGTCGTAAGCGGATTTCAGTGCCTGGATGCTCTGTAGGCTTCCAGCCCCTATTAGGCGGTATATGACCATTAATCCACCAGCGCGGATGGACGAGCGATCGCTCGATGACTCCATCTCGAAAGTAGGCTGCCTGTAGATCGTGAACGTAAGGTAACTGATACTGCTTACGAAACTGATGCGTATATTCAGGAAGAACACTATCCAGGCGAGTCCACTGATTGTTAATCAACCCGATAGCGTACTGGGTCACTGTTCGACTGAGATTGGCGAAGGCCTGTTTATCGATTGCGATCGCTCGTTTAGTACGCTCTCTAGCGATATCTCTCTCGAACTCTGCGATCATATTCTTGGTATGCTTCACGATCGTGTTAGCAGCCTGTTCGAGCGACATTTGATGATTTAACACCTTGTGGAGAGTACGATTGAACGATTCGATTCGCTGCGTTGAATCGTAGCCGAGATTGGTATTGAATCTAGTGTAATATCGAATGATCTTGTCCTCCTTTGGCTGCTAATTCTCGATTAGATACCGCCTATCGTCGAGCCGTAAGCGGTTTATTAATACCGTCGAGCCGTAAGCGGTTTATTAATGCCTGTCTGCTGTCCTCGAGATCTCGTTCAGAATTCGACTGTACGTATTGCCAGTATAGTGCTTTAAGCCCAGGCACTATCTGGCCGGTTGTAGGATCTTTGAAGCCTTGCCGCTCATCTTTCGTGTACTTACCTGCCCCGAAATACTTCATCATCGCGCTAACAGTATGCCAGCTATAATACTGAAGCTTAGAGTAGGGAAAGCACTGAACAGAGAAGGCGCTGGTTAAGCCTGAGCTCTGATCTGCTAGGATAACAGCTGGGTCAGGTATTTCATTGTAGATCTTGTCTCTTAGTTGCTCCGCAAAGAAGATATATGATCGAGAGTCTTCTTCTGGACACTAGGAAAAGGCGACTGGTATCGTACTGTTAGTATTCGTCGCTCCAACCGTAATTATAAGCGGTAATCTATGCTGATTAGTTCGAAAGGTAGCGTCGATATACAGTAATGAATCGGAGGTAAACCGCTGGATATATCGCAAGATCTCGTTGTCCCAGAAGAAGATTTGTACCAGTTTTCGCTGCTTAGTAGCTTCAATATTGAGCGTTCGTAGTCGATATCTCTATCCAGCGTCATTAAGAAGGCGGATCAAGGCTCGAGTAGTTAGGTTGTCGGTCGTATCCTTAGTGGGTCTACGGATAATATTGTAGTACTCCTTTTGCCCAAGATCCAGTGGATTTCCAGTCGATACTAACATCGCCCGAGCCTGGTGGTAGGTCAACTTACCTTCCCTGAACATACGAGCATTGATAGCAAGATCAGCATATTCAGGAAGCATCTTACGATACCCATTGAACGACGAGAAGATATCAATCGGCTCAGTAGCAGGACAACCTTCAGAGTGCTCAGATTGCTTCCACCAACCTCGCCAGGCTCTATCAGTGCCTGCACCATCGAATGGCTTACGATAGGATACATAGTAGGTTAATGGACAACCAGCCTTTCTTGTGGATGTATTACGCTGACGACCAGGTAGAATCTTGCCTTCTTCGTCCTTCCTTACTACTCTTGAAGTCAGCCTATGCTTATTATCTAACTTATCACCATGATAGCAACAGTGATATTCACGGCTGGGCGCCTTTTGGCTATTTCGATGGCGACCTCTAACGAAAAAATAATCAGCCGAAAAGCCCCAATTTTATAGCCTCTGGAAGTAGTGATCTGGGCTCTTAAACACCTCCCTATTGGTTGGCCTCGTATACCTAGCTTCCCTAAACTCCAGACACTTTTTGAGCCATTGCTGACGGTATTTCTCGGGTTGAGCGGCGAAAATGGGCGATCGCTCGAGCCTGAGCCGAAAATTGGCGTTAGGTGAAGCTATAGCGATGACAAGGACGACGACGACGACGACGATAATTGGTAGCGATAAAAGGTAAGATAAGATAATACCTGGAAGAGCAAATGGACAGAAAAGACCTACATTATGCGGTGGACATCTGGGGGCGGTGAGGGCGGTGAGGGCGGTGAGGGCAGCCATCAAAACTACTGACACCACGATATTTGCTATACACACATAAATCGCGTCAACTTCCAGCTTCAATAAATGCTTATTGCATTGATTATTGCAATGGAAACTGTGAGAGACTGCGCATTTCTTCGTCCCACCAAATTTTGGTGGTAGGAAGAAACGCAGGATCTGCTGCAGTTTCATCACGTGATGGGTGCACAGGCAGGCGCATAGCGGCGGTCCTGAGTCCGTCCCTCTTTTGTCAGCTTCTGTGCATTCTACCGAGATGTGTCCGCAGCTGAGCTGGTCAAGGGGATCAACGAACGTGACGACGCCAAAAAAGACTTGCAACCAAATCGATGTCATTCAGAAATCAGGTAGTATAGTAATGCCCACGTTTGACTGCCTGTTTCATTCCCATTTCTAGTTACGTCTATTGCTCCGCTAAATTGAATGAACATAGTGATATAGAATCTTAGCGGCAGAGGGACCGCTAGTAAGTTTAACAGTGAGCAAGGCATAAGAAGTCTGGGACATACTGATTTCATGAACAAAAGGCATTATAATAAGGTTGTGGTGGAATGATAGAAATGCATGGGTCAAGGAGTCCCTGTGGTTACAGGTCTCAGTATTTAGTATATTACAATTGTGCCGCAATATGGATGAGGTCTCTAATTACCGTTGAACAACCTCAATGCCAACCCCGATACTTCCATAATTGTCCTTACGTATAACTGATTGTGTGATAAGGACCACGAGATTATGCTCTTCTTTGGAAGCTGTGTGGAAACCGCTAGGCCTTGCTAAAGGATCGTTGTCTCAGCACCTAACTTATCATCAAAATGCAGGTATGTCGCTTTTGTCAAACTCCTCAACTTCCTGACCATGTAAATACGCTTGGACAGCAGAATCAGCGTTATGAGAAGGTAGTGTGCTTTCTTGACCGAGGGGTCTTTCAGTTCCAGTGTGACTTGAGTACAAATTACCCTACCAGCTATATCAATGTCCTATGCAATGTCGACGACGTAAACACGGAATCTTTCAGCAAGTTCACGCCTCTTGGCAACACTGATAACTATTTCACCTTGTACTCTCCGAACTGCCTTGTATTCATCCTGGACAACATTAGTAATACTGAGACTGATTGAAAGCCTTCAATTCATTGAATCACGATGTGCGCGTTCATGCCAGAAGAGGCATAACTACTGGAGCATCATAAGTCTACTCATCCATGCACCTACGAAACCGAGATAGTGCCTTTCTTGAAAGTTTGCTTTGCCCTTCACTCCTCAGCCTCCCCTTCGCCGTTACCTGCTTCATCCAGTGGGCCTCTATCTTTATCTCCATCTTCAACATACCGTTCAAATCAAGACTAAACCCAGGCGATGGGCAGTTGTCATTGCAGGGCAAAGGAAACCATACCAGAGCGCAAGGGTTGGCAGGTGGAGAGATACCGACATCATCATTGCCTATACGGCAAGCGATTGTAGTTTTATTCCTTCCTAAACGGGAACACCACGATGGCAACAGATCTTTGAGATTCTATATCATGGTCTCTTAGATACTCAATGGACACAGATGACTACAATACGTTTCTCATACTCAAGGCCAAGAAGGCTCGAGCAATGCTGAGGCTGCTGATATAGGCTACCACATTGCGAGTGCCCATAAACAGGCAGGTCATCTAAGACGGCATCGAAGATTAGTTACAAGATACGATGTGGGTAAAATGGTTTTGCACTTATCATTCGTCCGAAGATCACGGCATTAAGGGAAATGCTGATGCTCCGTCACAAGGGGTGCCATTCTGGTCGCTCACGAGCATGATCTTGTGAATTCCAAACGATCTGGCTACATCTGACACCTTTTATGAAAGTCTTCAACAACAACTCGAAATGTACAAACCTACAGAGAGCTTATGCAAGGTTTGTAATGTGAACGAACAAGCTGCAGACGGCATTGAATGCACTGCCACCCCATGATAATGTCATCATTTATGAAGCTAATATAGGTCCAAAACTGCAGTAATGACCGGGTACGGACGCACGAGGGAACAGAATCATTTGCTGCAGTAGTTCAGGTCATGGCGCTTCAGAGTATCTAAAACATCGTTGTTGAGTTGTTCGTGTCTAAAATATGGAAACAATGCCATGATAATTACGATAGATTATCTTGAGTTTGAGAGATTGATATCAAGCGACCCAAAAGGGGTGGTGTCGGAAGTAGTGTCCCTAGCCAAATTCAGAACGATGGCGCAGAATAGCGTCATGGGATCAGTTGGCCACCAAACTCATGCAATCGAAAAGCTTACCACAGGCAGGTAGACACGCTATCGGTTACAAAAATGGCACAAAATGGCTCACTCAGCATTTCATTATTGGAAAATGTGCGAGTAAAATCATAATGGTTATTTGGTATCACGACTTCCAACAAATTTCTGAATACGAACGCCAGTACGCCACAAGGCGATGTGGCTGTCTTGGCAGCCGCATCTTGAAAGCACCCCTGATCTTAGACTTCTGTTCTCGAAAACCTCTTCCGCCTGTGAAAACTGTGCAAGATATTCAACTCTTGTTTGGCTGTTTCAATCACGAGTTTGGCCCTCAGTCTCTCCAAGATGGTGGAACCGTTCTCAATCGTAGCTGCTTGTTTGGGAATCGCAAACGGTCTCGCGTCAATTACAAAGACGCTCAAAAGGTTCAATGCCAACGCAATCAATGCACAACCAGAGATCTTGGCGTTACAGAGCGAAGCGAGTGTCTTCTACCACAGCCTGTCGCAGTTCGATATGATTCAGTTTCCGGCAACAATTGAAGATGATTTGTTAAGAGTCATCAATGAGTGCGAACAAGTAGTTGACCAGATAAAAATATTGATATCTGGAATCAAAGCAGATCGACTGTCTGGACGACTTATATGGTCGTTCACCATGCGTAATGAGGTCAACCATTTACGGCAAAACCTCGCAGCATATAAAGCGGCGATTGATATCGCGGTTGCTACTGCTTCGTTTTCGCTTGGTAACAGCATCAAGAATGATACCAGCAGAATTAGGGACCAGGTTTCTCGAATTCCAACAATCGAATGTGCGGTCTTTGAGATTTCGGCTACGTTACGAGCTTTGAGACAGGAGTCTAACTCGAATTTGCAGATGAGTCCTGCTCTGCAACAACTCTTTGTAGGAGCTAAATCTGTCGTTGGGAGTGTGAATGATATGTCCGAAGCACAGATTGTTGATCCTACAATCGTGTCGGATAGTGACCTAAAACAACCATTCGGAGATGCAACAATAAAGCACCAGTCCCTCAGAACCAAGAAGCCACCGCCAAATTCATCTCGCTCACGTACAGCCGGCGCAAATGTTATTTCTGCGCCCGTTCATCAACCAAACGGTGTGGACGGCAAAATTCTGAATCAGCCTGTGAAAGAGCGAGAGCAAGATTTGGACGACGAGTTTGCGACGCAAAGGGCAAAGGGAAAGACAGAAGCTGAAGCTCTGCCCAACCTGAAGACTTCAAGCCAAAAGCCTTCTGGAACATTGCGAAAACAAGTAAAGTGTAACGACTTGAGAGCGGGTCAGATATCCGATGCTGCTCCACGGCAGCGAGCCAACCGTGCCGTGTTACGGGAAAGCAAGAGCTCAATAACGATCAGAAATCTGAATGTTGGACGTGCTACTTCTGAACAGACTCAACCCACCATACCATCAGAGAGGGTGACCAGTGATATGGATTCGACAGAAAGGGTATCTCGAGCTACATGTGAAGATCCTCTCACACCAAACTCTTATGCTCTACGAAAGTCAAAGAGCTCGACCTGGGTTTCAGAAAGACGTATGAATCACACTCTGCCGGAGCTGGTGGCTCGGAATGAAACAGTTATTCGTGGAACAGCTAACTTTTGGCAACCGTTGGGGCAGAAAAACTCAGGGACAAGCGTTCACACAACATCGGATTCTGGAATTGCAGCAACTTTGAGGTTGCTTAGCCCAGGATTATCGTCATCTCCACGAGAAGTAACCGACAATGATTTCAAGCTCATGGCAGGTCTTGGCTCCTCATCAGTCTCAACTCCAAATCTGAGGCTTTGGGATTTTGCAGACCTTGACGGCCACGAATCATATTTTGAGCATGATGATAATCAAGGACACGATATTTTCAAGGAAACCAAAGCTTTAAAACCTTCTTTCAACCAAGGTTGGACCAAAGGTCACCTTCGCAGAACAGCGGACTACCTTTGTAAAGTCGCTATCCAGCATCTAAAGGTCGTCAAGTCAAGAGCTACTGACGAGGAACTGGAACACTGGATTAAACTGGAGATACAACTCTCAAAGATGAAGGACGGACCACAGAACTTACCGAAGTATAAGCCGGCTAAATCCTGCATGTCTGATGGAATAAGCCATTTTTTGGATTTCGAAAACCTAGGTGATTGTGAGTATGCATATTCACAAATGGTGCCCTATACACCACCAATTAGAGCATCAAGTAGCACGATATGGTTGAGCACTTCCAAGGCTGTTCAATCACCAGAAGAGAGGCTAGTCGGTCTCTTCACAATCGCAGCAACACTTTCAGCGATGTTTCACGACCAAATAGATTGGCTAAAGAAACAAGAGGGGCATGCATTCGGTGACTGTTTGGGGATGTCTTTATTCAAGGCTGCTGGCATGAGGAGCCACTTTTCAAGTCGTTATGGTGAGCCCGAGGTTCTTTCGAGACGCTTGTATGCGATGTCAGCTTCTTTTGGCTACGTTCCAGCTCTGATTGAACTTGCTGAATGTTACTCTCTAGGTCAGGGTACCCCAAAAGACCACGACGCCTTCCGACATTGCCGGGCACTTTGGAATTATCAGATGTATCTGAATGGTTTCACTGTCTGGAACGACAAAGGTAGTGACCTTGGCAAATGGTATTGGAAGGACACTATCCCCGACGAGATGATGTGGGACTATCATTCAAGACGCACCGAAGGAGAAATTCGAGAGAGGAAGGTAAAGAAAAGCAAAAGCCGGCTGTCGCTACATAAAGTAGCTAAATCGTGGTGGTATGGATCTTGAATCTTCGATGGTTGTCTTACCAGCATATTCGGCTGATATCAAAATTTATCAAATAAAATTGGGAAATTGCTGGTGTAGACAGCTTTGCCAAGGCGCGGATTATCCTGTGCCAGTAGTCTTTATAGACCATACCGCTTACACCCAACCTCCACGAGCATCATCAAGAGAATTAGGAAAGTTTCTTTGGTCAGTTTTCGAATCTTAGACAGGGAGAAGAGAAACAAAATTTGGTTCATGTACTAATGAGTGCCAACTCACTTTCCTCATTAATCCTCATATCCATTACATTGTTTCTGTAAGACTGAACAAATTAAAGAGCAGATCATGGGACTTGATGAATTTGCGGGCCTTTTCGTCTCGAGGGCGCCAGTGTGCCAATTTGTAAAACTAAGGAAGTGGAAGAGAATACTTTGGCGCTTGAGCAATGTCTTGCGCTTTTCCTTCCGCTTTCAAATAGCCATTTCTGTGACACATCATCTTTCATGCATTTAAGGCTTTCACACTAAGGTTATGAACGAAATGTATGCCCAACTCCTGCGAATTCAGTTCGCGGCTTAAGGGAAGAAACTAACAAGCCGATGCTCACGACACGGTTTCAGCAGAAAGTTGGCTCCATCGTCAGTTTGTTGGGGCCTGTTGCTGTGCCATTACCTCTGAGGCCGTTGGATGTCAGCAAAAATACACTACATATTAATCACTAAATACACCCCTGTTGTTACGCTTGTGATGTTCGTCAGAACCTGTCGGCATTAGAGCGCTTGCTTCCTCATTTTGTTCGAGACTATAGTACCACTCTCGACAGGTATGGGATTGATTTTATACGTAAGTACCAGTGCAAGACGTAAGATCCTGACGCACCGATGTATACAGCTTACGTCCCGTTAAAAGATGGATACGTACGACCTGGTGCACCCCTGAACTCTTATTTGCAGTATAACACCGAATATAGTATGGAGTTATGCGCGCGAGGGGTTTAGAACGCATGCAGTTGTTGAATAATTGGTACTAAAAGGTCAGAATAATATTTCCACGACGATGGTGTTCTTAATTTCTTTTCGATGATACTTTATACATTGGTTTGGAGTAATGAGCTGAAGTCTCCCTTTAATGTAGGGCGTAGAGCCTTGGTTTTGGCACCAAGATCCGCCTAATGGAGCATTCTACATCACTGCACCAATTTTCAAGCTGTCTCCTTTACTCACGTTTGTTATAAGCTCCGATGGTAAAGGGAGATTTAGCCTTGAAGCAAAGATGGGTACCGAGCCGTAATGAAGCCTCCTGCAAAACTTCGAAGCAGCCTCTGGGATCTTTTATTTGGATATCTAAGTTGTACACTTCCTATATTTAGAAATCAAACTCTTGGGGCTACTAAAGCGCATGTTTGAGAAATCTAAGTCACAGAAACTGTGAACAGCTTCGAACTTTGTAAAGTGGATACGAAGAAATTCTTGAATCTGGTAAGGTAATATACTTTTTAGTGGTGCCTGCCAGACTATGGAGTTCAGGTTTCTGTACTATTTCCTTAAGCTTCTTAACTCCATACGCATCTCAACCTTGATATCTGTTTTTAATATCTAAGGCAAGCTGTGCAAAAGCCCTACTACGCGCATGATCCTAGCGCGTAACACAAATTTCAAGTGCGTCGTAATATGCAGAATGAACTTGCATACCGTATTTACCTTGTTTGACTAGTTGAAGCGCTCACTTACAACAGCTTCGGGCCTAATGCGGATTCAGCATTATCAATATGCCATCTCCAATTTCATTATTTAATTTTTTCAGCTCCATTGTGCGTGTCACTTTTCGTGACTATCTCTGGATCTGCTTGGTATATAGAATAGGCATAGGTAAAGCCGTACTGTTGCTGGATCTTCGTGTATCGAGACTCTCGTGGGAGCAGCCAGATACTCTCGGGGACATAGTTAACAGTGATTTCGTCACCCACATCGATGTCCTTCAAAGCAATTATGTTTTCCAAGTCATTGCGCTCGTCCCATGAATATGCTGCGTTAGCATTGCAAGAATGATTGAATCTCGAGCAGGTTAGGAATAGTCCTCCACTGCTTGCGTTATGGCCCAAGGGGATTGCGTTGGTTTTCACAATGCCGACAAATGGACCAAAGCTTGCATGCACGTTGCTCAAAGCAAAGAACGCTCTTTGCTCTCCACGACTTAAAGCTCGAACACTGGATGATGAAGTTGCCAATGTGTGTGATGTCGTCGCCAGCGCTAGCAGTCTTGAAGAGACGCCTTCCCGAAATGACGCTATCACCTGGTACAATCCTCTTCGTGGCGATGATACCTATCCCCTTTCCATACGTCTCCTGAGCCTCGAGGGCTTGGTTCATGATTGGCTCGGTATCCTGGACTGATGTTGGTGAGCCTTAAAGTGAAACATAGATTACGAGTGATCGAAGATTAGTTCACACCATCTCTAAGCAACGAGAAATTGAACAGGTCAGACACGAACTGTTTGCTCGTAACTTGAAGATAAACGACTGAAAGCCTCCACGCTCTTGCTGGTGCTACATTGACTGCTGTGTGGCGCAAATAATCGCGACTTGTTCTTTGAAATCGTGGATGGTTTCCCATCAGCAAAAGCACTCGTGCACAGATATACGCACGAACAGCCAATACGACGCACTCAGTGAAAGAGCAACGCACTACTAGAAAGACCTTGTCGCACAAATATACGTTGCTAAATCTGGTGACGAAGACAAGCCAATCGGAAAGTGCCAGATCATCCGGTCATAATCCAATCAAAAATCGCACATAGAGTTTCTGCATGTGCAGCGTGCAGTCTCGATCGGGGGCGTACAGGCTGCATCATGTGATTCTGATGTGATTCATGCTGGCTGTAGCCCCACAGGAAATGCAGCCACTCAAAGCTCTCAGCAAAGTTCTCCCATGTAAAGAACGGATCTTATGTGCTTCTGAGAAGGGAATTGGCGGCTGGTTTTGCATCACGATGCTCTGTGCTGAAAACCCAGTACTGTATCATTTCAATATCCCCGTGACGGCATCAGCCCGTTACACTGGGCATGGGTATCAAAATCACAATGAACCTCCATTTTCTACTGCAACAATCATGATCGGCAACGGTATTTCCTAATGAACGAAAAAAATCAGAAATGGCATATACACTAATTGATACCGAAGAGTTGTTGCATGTCACATTGAGCAAGATTTTGTCCTGTTTGAGCAGTGAAACTGTGCTTTACCTCGACTCGGAGGGCCACAAGTTGGGTAGATTCGGCACATTAGATCTGCTGCAGCTACACATCTCATCTTTGCAGGTGATAGTTGTGATTGATGTCTTCACGCTGCGAAAGAAAGCTTTCATCACTGATGTCAATGGTTTCTCTATGAAATTTACTCTTGAGTTCGAGACCATTGTCAAGGTTTTTTTTGACATTCACAATGACTCCGACGCACTGTTCAACTATTTAATGTCAGCCTTCGTGGTGTCATCAATCTATAGCTTACGGAATATTTCAACCTGGCCGGGCTGGGAAGATACCTTCTTTGTCTTCAAGCTTGTATCGAGCGGGATAGTGCTTTGAACCCAGATATGATTCAAGGCTGTATTCTTAACAAAACGAAAATGCTTACACATTTCGACAAAGCTAGCAAAGATTCATCGTCTCCATTCCAGCACAGACCGATGCCTGATGAGTTTGTGGACTATGGTGTTGGAGATGTTGCACATTTACTCAGGCTCTTCCAGTTCTACCGTCCACACCTCCAGCGGCGATTTTGGCAGACTGTAAAGGCTGAATCACATAAACAAGTGGCCCGGTCTCAAGAACCTCAATACGACCCTCAGGACAAAGGCAAATGGAAGGGTCCTTTCCGCTACATACCTTGGGAGTCTTCTCAAACCTCAAAGTCGCTTACCACCCTGCTGAGACGTCAGCGTGAGAAGCAGCTCATGCCTGACAAACAAAACTTACCGGTTAACCCGGTGAATTGGAAGGTAGATAAAGATTCCGGAGCAAAGAAAAAGATTGCAAATGGCGTGACTGCACCAGTTGTGGCATCTCTAACCCGACGAATGTAATACGTTAATCTCAGCCGTAATACTACGAAACAAAAAAACGTTCTCAATGCTAATACAGTGAGTATTCTAACCTAGTTTTCGATCTTTACATTAACGCTAAAGCCTTCCCTTCCTCTGCACCACTAGCCGATTGTATTTGTTAGAGAGGGAAAATCTTACTCAAGGAGCGAAAAGCCTAGGAAGGGCAACAACAAGCCGAAACATATGACGACTTTGTCAATGACTTGGATTGGGCTTTGTTTAATAAAGACTGCGGATGGTGTGGCCACTATTACAACTGAGTAGCTATTTGAAGTCTGTCATTCTTTCCTGGTTGCAACCCAGACGATACTGCATACACTCAAAAAGGTTTTCCTATGTCAATTTGAAAGATATATTATGTTTGCGTGACCTAGTGAAAGAAAAGCGCATATATTCAAGCACAGCGTTACAGATCCTATCAATCTTGGTCAAGTGCCATGGGGAAGGTCAAAATAATAGCGAGCAAAAGAGGAGACGACGAGATTGAAGCGATGCTTTTAATACTCTTTTGTGGTGATGATAACCTAAAAGGACCCAGAGTAGCAGCGGCAAAGATGGAAACTCCATAATGGCCATAACATTCGGATTTGAGTAATCTTCTATCCAATTCCACCATATTCGGATCCTGGTTACTACGTTTGACCGAATTGAGCTGTCTTCGCCATTTACACTTTCTTTAAAGCAGAAACTATAGTGTTTTGCATGATTTCTGACTACAACGCTACGTACCAGTCGATTGGGAATTCATCTATTCGTTTCTAGACTGTTTGTTTAGCCTAGAATCTCTTAACGATGAATGTCGCAAAATTAAGTGGCTCGCGACACATCATATTCACCTTTCCGATTTGTTAAGAACGCTCTGCCTACACAACACTTAAAGGTAAGCCTCTTCTCATATACTTTAGGGGTGGGATAGATCTACCGCGGCTTGAGTGTTGATGTGACATTCAGGTTCATTCGTCACGTAGTAGCAATCGATTAATGAGGGTCTGCTTCCAGTGAACTACCTCGTTCATCCTTTCAGCGCCTAGGTGTGGTCTGGTGCAATTGAACTACTATGAACACAATTTAAAATAGCAGGAGAATGGATATCTGAGTGGGAATACGAGCTCAAAAAATCTGCAATGTATCCTTGTGGCTACGAGCTATCTTTCCGTACTCATATGAACTGACGTTCTCCTTCTTTGCATGCTCCGTGTTAGTGGTGCATTATCCAGCGCTTGTAAGACCTCTTGCCTAGCCGCTGTTGTCTGTGACTGCTGGAGAACTCTGCCTGGAAACACAGAGATGTCCCCTTTTGGCCCAATGATATATAAACGTGGGAACACTTTCAGCTCCACCTCATCAGTAGAGAAAACACTGGCTGCGACATCTCGTTCGTCAATCTTCAGTTTCGTGTTTGAAAGCTGTATGGTCCTCCAAGTTAACGACACATCAGCAGCTATATCCAAATCCGCAACATAATGTCTGTTACTCGCTTGTAGTCTCCCCCAAATCTGTGCTGCTTGCTCGAAGATCGATTCCAAATCTGTTCGGAATTTATCTGCTACGCCAGATTCCAACAAGTCTTTGACTTGTTTGAAAGTCTGCTGTGCTGCGTATTGGATATGCCTGTTTCGACCTGCCTCGTCGTCA
Source organism: Neophaeococcomyces mojaviensis (assembly GCA_030247915.1). Classification (NCBI taxonomy): domain Eukaryota; kingdom Fungi; phylum Ascomycota; class Eurotiomycetes; order Chaetothyriales; genus Neophaeococcomyces; species Neophaeococcomyces mojaviensis. Next base: position 65,086 of record JAPDRQ010000134.1, read on the forward strand.
AGTGAGATGAGCACAGAACGAAAAAATGACTCCTTGCTTGGGTTTTCTTGCGCGAGGCAGCCAAGTTCATGACGAAGTCCTTCATCTCTATCGATCAAATGTACCACCCGAAAGATTTCGACAACTAACAGCCGTGATATGTATGCCAGAACCACTACGCAACGGATGGTTTTGGCAGGGACACTATTTGTTGCAGGTAGGGGCACGCGATGAGTGACAAAATGACTTTGTTTCAGGTTGTCCCAAGCAGATTCATCCTGCAAATGGTTAACCTTTAGCTCTGCTGAGCTTTAAGAGGAAGTCATACCTGAAGAACCCTTTGATGCAAATCAGTCTTAAAACAGAGAATTACAGAGTCAACACAACGCTTCCAGAGGTCGTTAAATTGTTTGAAACTAAATCAGTTAGGACGCTTTTGAATCAGGAGCTGAACTTACGCTTCGTCCACAGAGCATTCTCGGAGAGGTACCCCGAAGCCTTTCATGGTATTGATTGTGTCTGTGCTTTGCTGCAGCTCTGCTTGAAGTATTCGTACACTATTTTTCAAGCCTCCGAGTTCTGAACTATAATTCTTAATTGTGGAGTCCAAGCGGGTTACTGTTTCCTTGCAAGCTTTAATGGCTTGCTCTTTCGCATCAACTTCCTTCTTAGCTTGAGCAAGATCTGTCTGTGCTACTGATACTTCCTTTTCTTTCTGCTCTATTATGGAGCGCGCCGTAGACAGCTTTTGCTCCATGTCCTTCCGCTTATTCTCCACCTCGCCGAACTCTTCGCGATGGGTCTTCAAGATCTCCCTTTTTGTCAGATTGTACTGTGTGTCAAGGTCCCTAAGTTTTGCCTCTTCGCTTGCCTTCAATTCTCTCAGCTCGCGTTCGAGGTCTGTAATTCGTTGTGTGGATGCTTGGTCTCTTGTTCTAAGGAGACTAATATTGGTTTCCGCATCCAGAAAACTTTCGTGAAGAGTCACATTTTTGAATGCGTTGACAAGATGTAGAAGCGAACTTGTTGCCGCCTCGGACTGTTTTGCTGCCACTTGAGGCTCCGATTGAGTTCGCAGGTGTGAAGTGTTTGGCTTAGACATCACAAAGGGGTAAAGAGCTATAGAGTAGGTCGTGTAGACAACAAGAAGATCGCTCGACAATCTACACTATGTAGTAACGCGAGTGATATTTTCTGGACGACTTCATGACCCAAGCACTACCATCGTCGATCCAGCTTTTTACGCAGTAAAAGCGGTAATTGTTGACGTAACTAGTTTGTCACGATTGTGACAAGACTATTACGTTCATGCAAGCGTAGCATGATGAACAAGTAGATTCTTTAGTGCGAATTCCTCAGCACGGTGTTTGCGTCCTTCGCATTTCGTATTGTAACTTTAGTTGGAACAGAATTGTACAAGTTCATGCAGCCGCTGCAGCCGCTGCAAGCGCACAACCACGATAGGCAGAGAGCGCACTGTAAAACTTCACTTGCAGATATGTGCGGGGAAACATGGATCTAGGCGCATACTTTGCCAGGATCAATTCTTTGCACTTTGCAGTCCTTTGCACCTTCCTACCTACGTGCTATGACTTGATGGGTTCGTCTAGCATGTGGAGCTGGTCCCACCACGCAAGGAAATGACCAATAAGCTATTACAGTGAGTGGCACTAATTATACGCCGATAGCACTTTTCAGGGCAAAAACTGCCATTTTCACAGAGCGGTAGCAACTTTAGCTAGGCGTCAACAGCTCTATCTTATACTTTGTGTTTGTAGAGAATCATAGGACAAATACTTCTTTACGCGATTCATTCTTCAGATGATTTTTAAAAAAAGAGTTACGGTACAGTGTACTTGCAGGTAGGTGAAAATTTAGAGTTTCCCATAGTAAATTGTGACAAATTGTGCTTAATTTGTCTAAATTTTACGACTTCTAACTCTAGATAACATCCACGCTTCCTACAATAGTAAAACAAAGGAACGATTGCGTATAAAAAGGGTTGTTTAATGATTTTTTATAGATGCATATCGGAAAACATAGCTGTTGACGCCTAGCTAAAGTCACTACCGCTCTGTGAAAATGGCAGTTTTTGCCCTGTTAAGCATGATCGGCGTATAATTAGTGCCATCCACTGTAATCTCATCCGTTTTCTGCCCTGCGCCGCAGAGAGCAGAGGTCACAAGCTGGCTACCAAAAAAAGCCGAGAAAAACCGTGGACTTTGCAACAACGGCTTTGTTTACTCTTGACAATAACAAGAATCATTTTAGCCGGATAATGGTAACAATGTCTGACTTGTTAAATTCTTTTATCAGTCGATATTTTTGTGGAGTACAGTAAATTTGTCGCACGCTCCCATAGCTATATTCGAAACAGGACAGCCAAATCGGAACTGCATGCCTCCCTCACTTCCTCTGGCCATCAGAATTGCCTCTAGTGTTTCCAACGGTCTGCTGCTTGTTTCCGCCGGCCTGCTGGTTATTACCACCGCTGCTAGCTGAGTTACGATCGCCAGCACGTTGAGCGCGAGATGCAAAGCCGTTGCTTGACATGTCTTTACCTCCTCTTGCCTGTATGAAAAACCCTGTTAGCAAGACTTCATATAGGTAGGATTAAGGGGAAGTAGGCCTACTTGGGTGGACTGAATTCGTTGGGAATCAGCCTTGGTCATCTCTGTCTTGGAAGGCATGCTGGAGATGACTCGAAGTTAATTCGTCTAGGTCTTTTGAGAGTTGTCGTAATTGAAAGTATGAACAAGGGGTAGCAGATATAAATTTCAAGTGCTGCGCAGACGAGTAGATATAAACCACTGGGAGCCGTTTGCATCAAGCGTATGCATTTATTATGGGTGCAGTTCACGAACAACTTCATGCAAGTGTGCATTCATGGGCGTGTCTCTAAGCATAAGGTGATAAGAAAACCAATGATCGAATCACAAATCTACGCTAAAGTGCCGTACGGCAGCTATGCCTGTGCCCTTTTCAGGAACATCCTTGATTCGTTAACCATGGATATCTATGACATTCAACATGACACTGTTTTCTGGCTGAAGGACAGTATGGAAAAGATGCGCAGAATTTCTCCCCTAACTCCGTAGAAATGGAGATTGAATAGAGTAGGGCGCCAGAAGCAATTTTCCTCTTGTGGATTACGTAGTGATTGCAAGCATCTACCTCGCATATCTTGGTCACACTCCCACTATCCCATTCTCCTGCCAGTTTAGCGCTTGCTTTATTCACTTGCACACTTTAGGCCTTCAGTTTGGTCTTATACCTAACATCTTGCAGGCATTGAATGAAGCTTGGTGCTTGGCGGATTTCTTGCTTGATGCGGTTGCACTGGTATTAATGCCTTGAAACCTAACGCGGCAGCGAAACATTGAGGGAGTCTGACTAATGGTTGAATATTCGTATGTGGGCAACACATTTTTCTCCTGGCCATACTCCATCAGTCGCGACGTGTATTTTGATCTATTGTCTGGTGAAGATATAACATTTTGCTGCTGCATAGTGGGTTGAAGAATTCCACTAAGTGTGAAGTGGAATGTATTACTGCCTGTCGGAACCTGCTCGTTTCGCAGACCCTGCCGAGTGACAACCCCAATCGATGTCGGTATGGTTCTCCGATAACTGTAGCTGCTGTTGTGTTTCGGTAGAGGTATTGTACCTCTGCTATGCGAACTACTTCTCAAAGAAGAGTCATCATTGTCGATGTCTAGCCACTCTGAGACTCTGTCGAGGCTTGAAGTGTCGTGCACACTATCCATATCGATAGATGTGGAAAACCCTTGCTCCTTGAGATGATTTGGCACAGAGAACTAGAGATGATGGACCAGAAGCTGTGTCTGCTGAAGGAATCCTCTGTGCTGCGATGATTTTCAGGATAATGGAATGACGCTGAGAGCGAAAGAGGTCGAGAACGATCACACCACATCTGACAAGATGGAAAGGCCGGCTGATCCTGATCAACCGGTGAAGTCATTGCTTTCCAGCGAGTCCTGAGATTGGCTCAATTTTACCTAGGTGGTTGTACACAACAAGCCGACTGGACAAACATGATTGGATGCCTCACGTGAACTAGTTGCGATATCCTCTCCGCGTACAAAATGTTGCATTTAGCGCGCCCCACTCGCGCGCCACCACCTCATAGTAATTTACATGTAAAGATGGCAATACGTTGGTACTGTAATAATGCAATTGGGACAATAGGCGGTGTCGCCATCGACGCGTTTGAGGCTGCAATATGATCTTGTATAGACAATTCTTGGTGTCACAAACTGCGCTCAACTGCGCGCGGCTGCGCCTGATCCATCTATTTGCCCTCCTCTTCAATATCGATCCTCTGGCCTCGTAGGAAGGCCCAAATCATCGTGATACCGCGTCCAGCAGCCCTTTCGAAGGCATAAATGCTTTACACATCGATCGCAGTAGTCAAAGGTTTGCGACGTTCGAGATTTAGTGGTGTTGTTGGGGCTGATTTCGCCCAGCGCAGTTCGTGATGTATACTCTCGAGTTTGACAGTCTTTCCAACCACAGTATGTACGTTTTGAGGTCTGAGCTGGTGTATGAACGTCCTCCGCGACCTCCACAAGGCCCTCAATAAGTTGATCAATGAACTGCTGGTGTGTACGTCCTCTTTGCCTGTTTTGAGTCTGGTATCGATCCCAAATAATGAACGCATTAGTCTGGCAAGTATCGATGGTGAAATTGATGAACTTCTTCGTCCATTTAACCTGGCCAGGTCGTTGAATGGTCTTGTAGGCTCGTAGGCGGTTGTGAAGATCAACGTTGCCCATAAACAGGTTGTAATCGACTGCGATCTTTGGCTGACTAATCTGCGCCTTGGTAAAGCCATTTGGGTGCTCCCTTGTAGCTAAATGAGCCTTTGTTCGTCGAGTTACTGCTTCTGAATCGAGAGGATCGTGGATCGTAGAGATAAAGGATACAATGTTATCTCTCTCAGCGTCTTTCCAGATCATACAGACTGCAATATCGTCAACGATAAGGGCTGTTCGAGCAGTTGGAGGTAGTTCTAACCCAAATTTAGTCTTGATCGCCAGTAAGATTGGAGGAAAACCAGGCGTATTCTTCCTTGTAGTACCACAGATACCAATATTAAGCGTTCGCAGTGCCTTAGCTAGTGGTATATCCGTAAAGAGGTTGTCTAGGTAGCAGACATATGTCTTTGGCCTCCATTCAGCTGTTACGCGCTCCAGAAGGATGTACACCAGTGCCTTTTGCGGTAGAAGGCGTACTAGTGTCGCTCGATCGCCCTTTATACCTCTCTTTCTCTTGCGTAGACTCCTTGTCAGTATATCGATCTCGATGCTCTTTGGTACCCCCTCTACCCCCTGACGACTGGATGACATTACAAAGTCATGTAGTAGGCCTCCATGGCTACAGAGGGCATATACTACGAAGCCTTCACCTGCTGGTTTGTGTCTTATACGGTATTTGTCCTTCTGACGACCGTGGAACTCGATTGAGACCTCGTCAACAACCAAATGACTTCCAGGTATTAGGACCTCCTTTAAACGGTCCCGAAGGACCGCCAGCGCCTTCTGGACCTTCCAAAACCATACGTACTGCGCCTGGTCCAACGGTTGATCGCTACAGAAGGTTAGGTATCGTTCAATAGCTTTGAAACGCTGACAACTAATCCTTCTAGTAGGTAGACCTTTGATCGACCAAAAATCTTGCATTGAGGTCGTTACAGGCAAGGTATTCACCATTTGAAGCCTACAAGCTAGCCAGCGCCTCATCTCGATATCTGATACCTCTTTCCATGATCCTTTGCCCTTCCAATTACGTCTAATGTTGGCATTAGTATGATATATAAGAAGATCGAGCAGAGGCTGAAAAAGTAGTAAGAATAACTGAACTGGCGACCACTTCGCCTGTGCTTTATCGCGCAACTCCCACTGTCGATAGGGAACATCTATACCACCCTGCCAATGCTGTACAGGTTGCTGTAAGTGCGTACGAACGTCCGCGAGCGAGATATTAGCGATGGAAGGTGTCGAGGTCGGGTCAAAATTGGCTTCTGGAAAGTCGCGTTGTTCACTCAGGATTTGCAGATCGAGCTGTTCACCAACACCAGCCATTTTGAATACAAGATATTGGTATCTAGAGATACAGAATAACGAGGCAAACGTAATGATACCAATGATACGACCATTGGACTACTGTATGGCCAGCAAATGCAAGTTGAAGGATGAGTGTGGAACTGCTAGCGTGCTTATTTTGCCTTTGCGCTAAATGCAACATTTTGTACGCGGAGAGGATGCTTGCTCGCAGGGATGCAGGCTTGCGCATGCAGGCGGGTTCGAACCTGTCGAGTTGCACGCTAACATGCCGTAAGGTAGATTAAGATAATCTCAGACCGAAGAAAGATCAAGGACACGGCCTTGGAGTCATGCAGCTGTATGTCATCATTAAGCATATGGATAGAGAGGTCTTCACAGAGATGTTTATTTGACGCCATATTACTGGTTACAGAAAGGCCAATAGTAGAGAATACCTAGTCTACCTTATAGAGAAACCCAACGTTGGAGCTGTCCACATTCCCGTCGTCGAATCTTTGAATCTCATACGCCGCACTACCCCTTCCTCGATAAGGTGAAGGATATCACGGGCGACTTTTTCGTTCATGCGTTCCAGTATTGTCACTTGTCCTTGGGCCAATCGTCTCTTATCGGCTCTCGCCAACCCAGGAGGAAGGCACCATTTCGACCAAACATTACCATGTGTCAGGCGTGTAGTAATACCGCTATTGTGCAAATCAAAGAAGAGATTGCAACAGTAGCAGGAACGTTTGCTGCTTCCCACAAACTTAGCGTTCTGGAAGAACGCTAAACTGTTGCGTGAGAAGTGATCAAGAAGTATCAGTTCCGCATGACTTCGAGCAGTCAACTTCTTTTCTGTCCATTTTGTGCTGAATGCAGCTTTGAAGTTAAAGGTCCGGAAGTCTTCTAGTCGCCTGGAAAGTTTTGCAGCACGAACCTTATCTTTAGGTAGCATCCTTTTGAGCACATTATGAAGTTTCGGTTTGTGCTTTGAAAGCGAGGGTTTACAGGCTCTTGGAGCTGGTACGAAGTCCACTTGAAAATTCTCAAGGACTTGGGGATGGTCTCGCACAAAGTAGACGAGGACGCGCACTGCCCTTACCCAAGATCCCAACCGGCCAACGTAATGACAAATTTCAAACCAAGCAGATCCAGCGTCCTTGGGAGCATTATCACGATGTTTTCGATGTACTTGGCGTAGCATAGGAGTTCTAGCATACTTGAATGCGGACACAGAACGATTCAATCGAGTATCTAGCTTTAACATGGCTTGGACATCCTTAAGAAGACATTTCTCTGCGGTCTAATAGTTAGCATAGCTGCATCATTGAAAGCTTAACTAGTGTGGTGCAATAATACCTAATGATTCTTCTTCCCAGTTGATTGACTCTTCTGCGAAGTGGATGGCAGTCCTGAGTAACCTCTCGTAATTGCTGAATTTCCTTTCGCTGAAGTCGATTGAATCCTTCAACACTTTATCGCAAATTGGCTTGTGCTCGTCAGGAGGTAGCGCACTCAGCCCAGAAAGCATTCCAAGGACCTTTCTCAGGTGCTCAACCCCTTTCTTGTTCTTGTCGAAATTTGCGGCCAGCCAGTACTTGAGTCCATTCAGCGTACCTTCGACCGCTATTGAGCTCGTAGAATCGCCACCCTTGTCGTAGTCGCACAACCACGAAATCTGGTTCAGAAATACCTGCCAGGTTGGGTTGCGAGTAACGATCTCGGACTGTGGGGTAAGTGCCGGGTCGAGAGGAGTGTGCTTGCGTTGCAAGATTTCCAGCAGAACAATTCGTTCGCGAAAAGTGTCCGAAATAGCGTTGTAAGACTCATTTAACTTGTCACACTCAGAGGACACAAAACAGCCAGCATTGCGTCTCCTACCTACACTCCTAAATCGTCCGTTGACAGATGGAGCCATAGCCTCATCCGCACTCAGTCAGTGTAGCTAAACTCACAGTACCAAAGCGGAAGTCTTTTCGAAGATGATTTGAACGGGCGTCACAGAAGGACGGATCTGGGTCTTTCATCTGCCGCAACTTGTGCTCGAAATTCCGACAGGCCACAGCATATCTTTTCCTGAAAAGCTGGCGCAATAACAACCATTAAGCTGTGTGTTGATCGCAAACGTCACTGTCAGTCACAAAAGAGAAGCGACCAGAGGAGAAAGGATCTACTGCAGGATGAGTTGGCACCATTGAACCATGCTATTTCGAGGTGACTAAAATGACGTACGGTAAATGAATTGCATGCCGAGAGCCCCCAAACTTTCACTTGTCCGACCGCCCGCGTTCCCTCTGTTGCTTAGGCGCGCGACGGAATTGTCCTCACAGTAATTGATTTTCTAACATTTTCGCTTGCAGCAATATCAAAAATTTCATGTATTCTACAATGGGCTCGAATCTTGATCTGAACAGTTTCTTGACGGGCGATATTGACGAGGTAAGCCGCAACTAGACGAAGGCCAGACTACTAACATCGTACAGGATGCTGCAATCATCACCGACGTATTACAGCAAATTCGCGAATTGATGGCTAATCGCAAGCCATTAGCGGACAAGATTCTTCTTGTCGTCAGAGAAAAGAATCAGAATGACAAGGCTCGTTTTGAAAACCTCCTCCACTATGATAAAGACAAGAAAACCATTGATCTTCTCGAGCAGTACCACGATTCCTGGTTCAAGGTCCCAGCCCTTTTTGACGAGTACGTCACATCTTCTCAGTGGGCTGCGATGAATCCATGGACGCGGATTGCCAGTACTCACCTGGCAACAAAGCAAGACATTGTTTAGTCTCGCATGTTCCGCAGAATATCCTGTATGGCCATGGCCAAGATCAAGGAAGACCATTCCCTACCACAAAGTGAAACCGAACTAGGACGACTTTGTCAACCTGGAATCGATAAAGATAAATTGAAGGATGCTATTGCTGGTATGCTTGACGCAGCCAGCTACTACGAAACTTGGAGGAAAGGCCTGAATATTCGTGGTGGTCTGACGTTAGTCCTCGGAAGCGTCGAAGCTGAGACTGCGTGAGCTCCTTGCACTCTTTCGCAACAGTCGCTGACGGTTAAGCAGATGGACGAAGCTGATACCAAAGAAATCGGACAAGTTCAAGATGGTCGTTCAAAGACTAGAACATGTTGAGATTCCGCAGCTAGCTGCGAAGTATGCCGATCTGGAGAAAGTACTCGTCGAGTATAAAGTTGGGATACTCCAAGAAACGCTCGACCAGCCGTCACAAAATGCAATCTGGTCTATCACTAGCTGATAGAATGCAATTACATAATGGAGCAGTAGGCTAGCTTAGGCAAAGATGTCTTTCTTATAGGCAGGACTAAACTAATGATCTCTAGTTATGGAAGGAGGAACTTGCACTACACTTCTTTCTTTTGAATCTCAAGAGTAGTTAGAATATCTGAAATAGAAAATACTATAGCAATACTTGCTGCTGATACTATCGTCGCAACACATCAATTCCTGAACTCCGTTTTTACTGTTGCGCTCCTGTGGATAAATACGATGGTGTTGTGCAGTTTCCTAGGGGGTCATTGCTTTCACCAGGCATCCTCGGCCGGTTTGAGCTGATCAGGATGCGATTCGGTCTCATCTTCCTCCTCCCCCTCAAATTTCCAGCCTACCTTTGCATACAGATATGCTTTCGCAGCAATATTAACGATGTGTGCAAGACACCGTTCTTGTTTACCAGTTGTATCGGTCAATGTGGGTTGAAGACGAGCAAAAAGGTGTTTGACTGTGGTACCATTATCGGCAGCATTTTCGGCGACAATAAGACCTATATTTGCAATCAAGTCATGTTTCTCGATCACCAATGCTATTGTTGACGCCTGATACTCGCCCGAGTGTTTCTTTCTGAGTCTGTGCATAGCTGGTAGGATTGACTCGGTCTTCAGACGACCATCCGGCTGTTGACGTACGAAATGCGCATTAGTACCCAGGAAGGCTTAAGTCACATAATCTGCTTGCCAAATATCAATACTTACTTGAATCTTAGACAGAGCTACCTTTAGTGTTAACCAACTACCCTCCTTCGCGGTCAAGAATTCATCCCAGTCCGCCGACGAGCTGTCGTCGCCCGAACAAGTACCTCTTGACGCTCGGATTAGCAGCTATCTGCTGTACCTTCCTGCGTGTATGCTCAAAAATTGCAGACGGTATGTGGTCTCCAAGCAACCACCGCAACGTTTCGCGTCGCCTCGCTCTGATATTTGGCTGAAATAGCATTTGGGTAATTAGTTGTCGCGGTCGCTCCTCAACCTCCATCGGTACAGGCGAACTGCGTACTGAAGTACTGGCTAACCGACGAGCCATCGCGAATCTCTCTTCACCACTAGTGCTTACATCCCATATGCTTTTGTGCGTTAGAAGGCTTCCTATTAGCCAAGGCGATAACTTCCTTACACTCATAGCATCGCCAGGCACTAGCAACGCCTACGTTGTTGACACTCTGCAATCGAGCATCCAGTAACCAGAACATGCTCTCCTTCTATTCTCATCCTATACCGACCCGGCAAAGGCATATGGTTCTCAAAAACACTATGTCCAGTAGTAACACGGTCGTCGAAAGAAAAGGTTGATATAGCTGTGAAGGATTCTACAGCTTCTACAGGATTTGCTTCCAATATACGAGAATTACACTAAGTATTAGCAAGAATAAAGGACAATACCGCGATACTTTCATTCAGGGCGGTACACCGCTGTTCCAACGTAACAACCAGTTATATTGACTGAGAGATATGGGCCAGAGTACGCCAAAGAAACTTGCAACTTTACTCGCTCGACGGGGTTCAGCGTACTTGCAAGTAGTGGCGACTGCTTGTGTGTGCTGAATCACGTTGTTATTATCGTTAAGGAAGACTAGTGGGCTACTGCAAGCAACTACAACATAAAAAGCTATTCTGCAAGGGTGAATTGTGCTAATACAAAACCCGAGGTTCCTCTCTTTATGATTGTTAGGATGTTGTCTAGATCTGCTGGTGAGGCCAACTTGTGGCAGCAGATGGTCGCGATCTGTAATTTGTAATGTTTGAGCTTTTTAGACAGCATGGTAACTTCCGGTACGTTTTCTGATCAGGGCCTGACCTTATATTAGGACCAGTCCAATACTATCTGTGACTGAGCAAAGACGAAAGATGGAACCTGGCCAAAGCTCGTGGAAATATGGACTAGCTGATTTCCTGTCTAAGGCTGTCATCATGAAAACTCGAAAGAACACCGCTCATCAGCCTCAAATCTAGGACCTATAACAAATATGTTATCTGAAGAGGCATTCGAGGCCTTGCGAAGGTAGAACGGATCGAAAGCTCAAACAAAACTTCGATGTTGGTAGAAAGCATTTGTAAACTTATCTCATTGTGCTGGTTGTGTAAAGCAGAGCTAAGCACTTCTAATGGGTCAACGGAGCCCAAAGTGTCCGTGTTGTTGGTGAAAGGTGAAGAGCACGCTATTTTCGGCGAGCCCAGTGGCAAGAAGACTTCGTTACTCATGACAGCCTTGCACCGCTCAACTTAGCACAATTTATACAAATTTGCACTTTAAGAATTTGATCTCTTACTTTTCACTTCCCTTGCTAAACTTATAACTAATAAAGCTACCAAGTTTAGCATTAGCGTGCAGTCCTTTACCTTATTATTAATTTTTGATAGGTTGTACCTTCGCTTCAGCAGTATTCTGCCCTTGTTCTTAGAAACACCTTTTGAACGCTCGTCAGCCTTCTCTTCTATTGTTTTCTCTGCTACTATATACACTTTATATGAATGAAGATAGATTTCCTGACGATAAGATGGAAGATTAACATTAGGGATTTAATTATCATCACGCTGGCTCCTGGTCTCAGGGTAAGTAAGACCAACCCCAAGCAGTAGGAGGTTATTGACTGATTAGTGACAAGAAGTGTGAACATACAACGGGTCAAGTGCTTTAGAATTGTACAGGCGAAACTGGTGATTGAGATTGACTATAGAAGACCAGGGAATGTTGCAAAGGGAACTCGTATTTATATACTCACCAGTAGTCTACTGTTCTGGTGACTTGACTTGGTATGTTGGTATGCCTGGCATGTTTGGAGGCAATGAAGGATGTACCTAAGGGCACGATATGGAGCGGTCGTATTGCGAAAGACACTGTCCGGAATGTGACCGTTGGAGCTGAGGCGAGGCCGGAGCATATGTGTTACGTAGGACAAAGATGGTCAGTCAAGCACACTCATGTCCGAGACAGCGGAAAGCTACACGAATGGTAGCAGGGTTGCTGCTGCCAAGGACAAGTCTCACAAGATGAGCAGAAAGGAGCTAGAAGAAGAGTCGAGTGTGGTACAATGAGGCTATTACATTTTCTGACGACAGTCCAGGTCCTTGCCTGAAAAGTCAAGGATATCGAAGCAATTCATCTTGTCTAGCGACTCTCCACTTTTGAGTATCTAGCGTTTCATCTGCATTACGCGTCTCCTGAACTGGTCCGTATTCGAAAGACCTTGAGAGATACGCATAGTTGTTATACAGTGAGTATGTGAACCCGTTGAGTGGAATAATTCTATAGAAGCTGTGCTGGCACTAAGATTTGACACTCGGCAGACCTGTAAATAGGATTTACTACGAGGATACACATGCTAGAGCTTCACATCCGTGTAAGTAAGACTGTAGATCTGGTTATGCTTGTACTCGAATACAGGCCAAGGAAAACACCAGATGCCAGACTAATCCAAACTGCATCTAACAGTCTTGCAACCATTACACGTGGCGGAACCAAGATAAGAAGCAAGCATCTCCCCCGAAGCCTTGCGAAAGCTCCGCTCTTTGCTGCAACAACAATCTAAGAGCCCAATCTATCTAGCCTACAGCTTGGTCTTTAGTCTCTGCTCGTGACCGTAGACTCCCAAGGCTAACTTCGCTAGCCTTTCGCGAGCATGATCCTCACCCTCTCCCATAACGATTTCCTCACTTCTGAAGTCAGGGTTGAAAGTGTCGATATTCAGAGGATTCTCTAGGTGAGCTTTCTGCCACAAAGCATTATACACGTCTCCATCAGACCGGCCTAATGCGCTGTCAAGTAGGTAATCAGGTATTGACCATGCGTCAACCAAACGGACAGCATGAGGGCGGATATCTGTCAAGAGTGTCTTGATTGTGGGAGCCATAGCTTGAAGGTCTGACTTCTCGAGAACGCCAGACAGAACGAATTCTGTGCTCTTGGAACTCATCGTTGTTAATGCGAAGAGTCTGAATAGATCTTGCATTACCAAACGTGTTCTGCTATGAACTGCCGGCTTCTGGCCATTTGAAAAGACCGCATTGTAGAAGTTTTCGACCAGAATCGACTCTGAATGAGCTATTGCTAATTGATGAAGTTCAACCATTAAATCTGTCCAGGATTGCTTTTGTACGACTCGGTTTTCGTATGCTTTGTACGTGAGGAAGGATACTCTGTCCTTGAACGCCAATACAATATCGGCATTGTTTTGATTCAGGTTGTATCGTGGGATCTGTCGGCGCTTGGTGTATTCTTGGAACTGTGTGTCGATAGGCTCCACCTGCTCACCAGCCACTGCAGCCGTCATACGTTTGATGAGATACGACGCTGTCTGCTGCGAGATCATCCAGCTATCGCCTTCGACGGTCGGCTTGTCTAGGTGATCGGTATTCAACGGGATCATACCACTCCCACCGCCAAACCCATGTCCACCTAGTGCTCTCCGACAAGTCTCACTGCCATCTGCAACGAGAAGAGTACAGCAAGCCTTCAATCCAGAAGATGCAGCATGTAACTCAGCAAGACGAGATAGATCGCCCTTGTTCTCGATATCAGCACGCGTTGACCAGTACATATTGAACATGGCTTCTCCAGTATAATGCAAGGCATATGTTGCAGCTAACAACGGCAGTATCCTTATTTGAACGGTCGGGTACTCAAGGACAGCAAGTTCGGAGCCGCCTCGATCCCGATCGGCAAATTGGCGTCGTATGGAAAGATAACGAACTGCTATCGTACAGGCTCGAGCAAGGACCAGCCGGCTTTCCATAATGATACTTGCACGAACAAATGTCATACTACCGTACACGGTTGCTGGGTTTTGTGGTTTGATGTACTTGCCATCAAGACTGACCCCAGTGTACTTTGAAAGTAGTGATGAGTGAGGGACACGAAAGTTCTTGAAGAGCATATATCCATTATCCATGCCTGCATATCCGAATTTGGTGCCAATATCCCCAATGACGATACCGTTGAGTGGTCGATTCGTCTTCATGTCCCGTATCTGTACAACAAATTGGTGTGGTCCATACGACTTTAGCTTGCCATTTTCTGGAAGCAACAGCTGAGCAACAACAATGGCGTGATTAGCAGTACGACCAAGGGATCCATTCCACCACTTGGCAGCAGTTAATGTCGGGCTGTGTATTGTAAAGTCTTTTGAGTCAGCATTCCACTTGGCGATAGTCTCAACTGCTTTCACATTGCTACCATGTCCGAGCTCTGTTTGACCGTAACATCCAATAATCTCCCAACTTTCGACTCTAGGTAACCACTCCTTGAGTTGCTCTTCGTTGCTCTGTTCTCGAATGGAGGTAGAGAACATAACAGTATGCAAGGCATAAGGAGACACTTCGCCGACGAGATATTGTGCCATCTTATAGTCATCTAGATCCCATCCATGTTCGAGAGAGAGCCGACGAAGCTCTTTTGATCTTGCTAAAGCGAGATGATAACGATCAGGTCGAGCTAAGTTGAGTTGATTTTTCTTAGAAAATAGGATCCGGCGTTCGAGAACATCCAAAATCTTTTTTTGGCGCTTAAGAAATCCTCCGCGATGGAACAAATGGTTTGCGAGTTGTTCAACATCGATATCCGATCTATTCCTTTCTCCCGCAAGGATATCTCGACCTTGCGGATCAGCCGGCTTTAAGTCGTCGGAGAAATCGGCCATTCTTGCAGGCATTTGCCTCTTCGATCGCGAGTCGAGACAACAGTGAATGCGTACATATCTTCGATGCAATTACTTATAATGCATTGTAGAAATCGTAAGCCGAAGCCAAGAGTCTGGTGCCGAGGTATGTTCGGGTAGGCAGTAACCATATCTGTGGAAAGTACTGCCGTTTTCATAATCCGTGTCCGTCTTGGCGACGATTTTCGGTTTCGTCATTAAGTATATCCTGTAATGCGGCAACATTGAATAGTGACCAGTGGGACAGCTGTATCGCAGTAATTGGCCCTAGAGATTATTCGGTGTCTCATAGGATAATTATTATGGATTAAGACCGCTGTACGGTCTTCACGAAGGATATAGAAGGTTGGGCGAGACAGCCTACTATCACTAAATAAGAATAATACTATTAGAACGTATATCTCCTACTACTATCGAACCTTATACTATTATAAGGATAGGAGCTACTATTAGAATTAACGAGTAGTACGTTATAAAAAAGCTAGGTATAGAAGACAACTATCCTACGCTTCACAGCTAGTAGGCACCTATAAGACTTTTTAGGAAGCCTAAGAAAGACAAGTAGGTCTCTAAGAGGGTTAGTATCTTATAGGCACTTACCTTTAAATCTAAACGAAGATTCCCAGAACCACTCTTAAGCAGCGCTCCCTTTGGAAGCCTAACTGATACTAAAGTTACTTCCTTAGGCGATAGGGGATCTAAATTAGCCTCTACATAAGCATCGCCCGTTAAATACCACTCCGTAAACCTGTTACGGATTTACTCCCAGCTTTCACTATATCCTTAGAAATAGGGCTTGGGTTAAGGGCTCGTTCGAGTTTTTTTTATTAAGTTTCTTTAGTTTTTATAGTCTTCTAGGCTTTATTAGGTTATAAAGGTATTTAAAAACCGGTTTTTCTCTTTCTAGAATATATATTCGTTGTAGGAAGTAAGTAAATAAAGAGGTAGAATAGTTTAATTAGAAGAGCGTGACAATTCGAATAAGGAAAGTTAAGCGAATAATTCTTAAATTATACTAACGCGTAACAATTCTAAAAAGGAAAGTAAAGCGAATAACTTTTTAACTTTACTAAAAGTATAATTATTTATATTAAGTAAGTTAAGCGAATTTTATAATAGTATTTTATTCCTCGTTTAATACGAAACGATAGAATACTTTTATTCCCCGTTTTACTTTAATTTACTTACTTCTTATCGAGTACTTCATCCTAACTATTATTTAATAAATATCGTACGGTTTAAGGTTTATATTAATTAATTAGAGTACTTAGGGTTAAGGGTTTAGAAGGGTTAAAGGTTTACTTTTTTGAACGTCAAAGGTTTATACTTTCCGGTTAATTTTTATACTAATAATTGATAAGGAGGATTAATTAAGGATACGGAGCGCGCTAAGGGTAATTATATTATCTTAAGATATATAGTAGTGATACTATAGATATCTTAGGGTAAGGATTAGAAAGACAAAAGAGGCGTTAGAGAAAGGCTTAGAAAGGAAGGTTTTAGAGTTACGATAGCTAATATAATAGCCGATCGTTATACGAACTATATATACAGAATTACGCTTATCCCGAACTTCGCGTATAGTAGCTATTATATATAGCTAATAGATATTTATAGGAACAGCCGTTATATTAGATATATTAGTAGTTACCTTTATACCTTAGCTCTTATCTTTATACTATAAAGATAAAGTATTTTAAGAATATCTTTAAATATTAGTCCTAGTACCGAGTAATTTATTACTAATAATATCAATTTTATCCTATTCCTAATTAAGTATTTAATTATTTAAAAAAGTACTATCGTTATTTTTTACTTATAGTTTATAAGAAAATCGTTAGCGTAGTTAATACTTTACCTAATCTTATTTAAGAGCTAAAGAATATTTATTATTCCGCTCTTACTACTTTATATATTCCGTATCTTAAAGTATTTAATAATAGATTATAATATCTTAGTATTTAGGAGAATAGTTAACGCTATAGATAGCTTCTATAAACTACTTAGTCGATATAGAAGTATTATATATATTACTATAGCTAAATTAACGAGTAGAAGTAAGGGGGGGATATTCGTATTAAGTAAATATATACTTCAAATCGAATATAAAAAAAAGGATAACGTTACTAGATCTTCTTTTATTTTAAACTATAATCCCGATTATTTCGAGTGGATTAATCTTAATCCGAAAGTAGTAGTTATAATATATCGTATATAGAGAAAATATTATAGTATAGTTAAATTATACTAACCTAATATTAATAAGTATTAAAGGAATATTAATAATAGAAGACTATTAGGGATAGCGAGTATTATTATATAACTAATATATAATTAAAGCGAACCGGATAGAAATATTATTTAAAGAATTATACGAAGGCTTAGCTCCTTAAGTTAATTTAATTTCCCTAATAAGAATAAACGAAGAGTCTCGAGACTATTAAAAGTAATAAGAGTAATAGGAGTAGTAAAAATAATAAAGATAATAAAGATAATAAAGATAATAAAAATAATAAAGATAATAAAGATAATAAAGATAATAAAGGTAATAAAAATAATAACGATAATACGAAAGGAAAGGGAGTAAGTTATATAAATAAACTCGAACTATAGCGAGTATATTTGTTGAGTATTTAGATGGAAACACCACATTTCGTGGGTGCAATTGCACTTTTGCGGAGTGACACTGTCCCGCTGTAGCTTTTCCTCACAATATTAAATAACTATAAAAATAATCTCTTACGCCTAATATATTTATTAGTTATCGACTATAAGTTTATCGATATTATAGTTATTAAATTATTAAGAAATCGAATAATCTTTTAATAAGAAATTATTTTATAGTTAATAATATTAAAAGATAATTAATCTCTATACTTAATATTAGCTTTATATATTATATTATATTTAGTATATATACGATAGCTATACCCTAATATTTAACTATCGCTTTACTCGCTAATAAAGGTAGTAATTTATAATATTTCAATAAGTAGTTAATATATTTAACTAATACTAGAACCGAATTTATTAATAATAAATAAAAAAGACCTATTTAACGTTTTAGGTATTACTTTTAGATTATAATTTAAATAGTTATTAATATTAAAATACTTTAGTAAGTAACGCTATAGTCTTAGGCTAGGATACTATAAAGTAAATCTAGAAACGTCCGTAATAATATACTTAAATTTTATTTAGACTAATTATCGTTACTTATATAGTAGTAGGGCTTTATATATATAAATAATATATAAGTAAAGTTTAACGACTTTATAACGAAGGCTGGGATAATAACGTAACTACCTTATAAGCGCTATTAATTTTTAGTCTTATATAGTTAATAATAAAACGCTTTATAACTTTAATTTAGTTTAATAGCTAGCTAAGCCCGATAGATTTTTTCTATTACACCTAAACGCTTAGTCGTAGTATTTATATAAATATAATAAGTAAAGGCCGAGTAAGCTAGTACTAGGATAAAGTATAATACAATTCTACTCGATTTACTATATTTAAGTTAAAAGGTATAATTTATAGATTAGTTAAGAAGACTCGAACTCGACTATATTAAAATTTATTACTCTTAAACTTAGATTAATATAAATAAGTTTAAAAGGGTAGTATATCGCTTCCCGAATTAAATTTAGGTCGTCTTCGTAATAATCCTACTAATATTACTAACGGCTAGAGCTTTTTATTTAGTAATAGAAGTATTTTACTCGTTAATAGCGTCGATTAATTATATAATCGAATATTTATTAAGGGCTATCTTCGATAGTAGTTTATTCTAGCTAATCCCGTACCGGACTATAGTTACTATAGTATTTATTAGCGTTTAGCTAGGGTAAAATAGTATTTTAATATAGTTCGTTAGGTAAAGAAAGATTTACTAGTACTTATTTATATAACGAGTAGCGGTCCTATCCGAGAGGTTATCAAGAAGTTAGACTGACTTCTGCCGCTCTGAGTTTAGCGTCTGGGCGCCGCTAACCTAAAATTGTGTGTTGTTGTATTGACTTCTCGCTCTGACTTCAATCTTTATTATCTACTGAACAGCTCGATAAATTTGTCGCTCTTACTTTATAAATAATTCTTCCGATCTAAATACCTGATAACGATCGTTATTAATATTTTCGAGTATCTATAGTAGTGCTGCAGCGCTGTGAAATTTGTTATATTAGGGCTTGGGGTTAGCCGCCTAGGGTTGGGGTTAGGTATGGAGATCACGTGGAACCCCGAATTTGGCCGTTAAAGAATACATACCCACGCAACGCCCATAAGTACTATTTCGGATAACGCTATAGCATTAGTTATTTAGTATAATGCTCAGTATCGAGTTCGTATCTACGCAGAGTATAGTCGAGAAGTAAGTAATTTAAAAATACATTTTCGAGACGAGCATGTTAGACTATTACGCCATTAGCGGAAATCTATTCTAGATTTACGTCGGGATAATAATTATATTTCGCCCATTACTTTTTAACCGCTATCTCAGTTAATTGACCCTATCGACGGTCTTTAAGTACCCGTAATCGCGCTACGTTATCGTAGTCGTAAATATAACTAAATTTTAGTTAGTAAAAACTATCTTCGGCAGCATTACAATTAACGATATAGCTAAAGAAAGTCCGAGAAGGAGCCCGTATTCTGGGATAAGGTGATAGCGTAGACGTTTTTTGTTGGACCATTAACCAAGTATTTTCCAGTACGGGCTCCATCTACGGCGGAGACTGGGTTAAGGACAGGTTCTGCTGATATATATCTATGTAACCAGGCTCAGCCACGAAATCAATTATAGCAGAACGTTTTAGTACACTTATCATTACATTAACGCCAATAGATTTAGTAGGGTCTTCGTGATCGAAAGCGATTTAACGAACAGTATAAAGCCCGAATATAAAAAGCGGATAAAGAGATTACTAAACACGACCGTACTGGATAGTTTAATCGAACCCAGTGGCCCCAACATTTTTCCGGTCGAAACATCGTGCGTATTACTTATTATAGTCGACTCCCCGATAAATATAAAACGGTATTAATTAAGCTAGTAAGGATATTTAACGAGGTATAGTATAAGGCGGTGGAAGGCTTGCCGTTATTCGATCAAGAAAGTCGTCGCTAGCTACGAAGTTCGAAAGCTACCGATCCCGACGTACGGCCTATTACTCGACTCCAGACTGACACTACTATAGATCGATATACTGGGTATTTTCGGCGCTTTCTATACTACGTAATGCGACTCTAGGCTGGAGAGTAAGAAACATAAGAACGGGAACAGTTTTAACCGAACTAAGACGACCGCTATAAAGACGACCGCCGTAAGGAAGTAGACGAGGATAATAAGACTACTAGTAACAATAAGAGTAATAGTTACTTCACTAGTAATAATAGCGACGATAAATCCGATAACACTTCTCTTATATTACCGCGCGAAGCTGTCCCGCCGCCACTAGACGTTAATTATACTGTTAATACACGAGTATTATTTCCGTAGCAGCCCGGCTAGAAGGCATCTCTTACTAGGCTATATATATATATCACCGATAAGACCACTAGTTAATTAAGTGAAGAGGAAGGATTAGCGTTACTTCTTAATATCGTACTTAATTTTATTTTCTTTAAGATTAAGTAACAACTATTTTTCAGCGGTTTAGTCTATTTTACTAGCGTTTTAGGTATTAACGAAGATAACCGACGCTTCCGACGAGCGACTAACTATTCATATATACTAGCCGGACTGGTGTATTATATTCGCGTACTAGTCGCAAAAAGGTTAATACCTCGAGAGGACCGCGAGGCTGAAGAACGTTAAGTCGAGGTACGCTAATAGTTTTTAAAGTTACGAGCCGACTATCTAGCCGATGGGTTATACACGCCTATAAGTTATCTATTAAGTTTATTAGTATACGGTAAGTATATTATATTTAAGACGGGTAACGCTAGTAGTATTTCATGGTCTCGAGATTATTGAGTAATATACTACTATGGTTATCCCATTAAAGTTAATATATTTCGACGGATAATGCACGATGTACTCCAGCGCGCTAAAGAGATGCTATAGTAAGAGCTAATGTAGGTTAAAGAGGAGCGTTACCGATTCTATATACCGCTGGATACTATTATCGATAACTTAATATTCTCCTAGCGTGGATACTTATTTATTTAACGTCTAAGTAATCGCTTATAGTACGATTTTAAGTAGATGTTTAGTCGAATAATATAACTCACCGGCAAGAATCGATTACAGCTCCGTAGTCGATAGAAAGCTACTCGGATTCGGCGCTATCTCCGACGCTTAGTTCGATTTTGGCGTTTACTGGCTATCTGTGTATATATATTAGGAGGTTAGCCCGCTCGAGGCACTGAATTACTTTCTATTCGCTTTCGTAATACTGGTTTACAAGATCGTAATATCTTTATAATCGACGGGTAGGTAATAGTGATTACCCGCTATTACAAATCATAATCACTGATAGATAAGCCCAAGATCGTACCACGCTTCTTACTATAGCGGTACGGGTAGGTACTAGCGATCTATCTGGTATACGTACAGCCATTTTAAGAATATCTACGGGAGTTACTTACTGGACAACAACGCGGTGATTATATTTAGTTTAATAATAAAGGGCCGTAAGAGACCGAGCAACTTATTGGGGCTATCCAGTAAGAGACTACTTTATAGTTAGGATACATATACGGGACATTAGATTACCGCTATATCGCCGTTAGTATTAGGCGTATAGTGGTGGGCGAGTCATTTACATTAGGATACTAAGATGCGGTAGGAGAAGTGGAGGAGCCCGAGGTGGATAAAGAAAGTGCTCTGGAACTGTAAAGTGGGCGAGGGGAAGCTATAGGTAATGCTCGCTATAGGGTACCCATTGATATCGTTAACTATTTAAACATTAAGTCGTTGTCTATATTTCGTATATTAAGTGAAGTATAGTATCAATTTTTAGGGTTAAGTAGTGACGCACCCCGGCTAGACCGGGGTGGTGCTAGTGTTAATTAAAGAGAGTAATAGCCCGTTAGTACTGCGGTATCACGAGTGGATATATAGCAATTATCATTGCGAGGTTAGAAAAGAAAGTTAATAAACATACCCAGCCGGGTATCAGCTAAACCATTATTAGGGGCTGGAATAAAAATGCACAAATCTCCATTCACTCATTAACCACTAACTCCACCAAATAACAGCAGCGTCGTTCCAAAGGCTCGATACGGTAAGCAAAGTCTCTCCGTAAATGCCGACCAAAAGGATGTCATCATCAACGCTATATATCAGCTGTTTAGTGAAGGTCCCATTACATTTACTTCACCCGAATAAAAGGAAGCTATTAAAGCTGTGCTCGCTAATAAGACCCCCGTTATTATAGTATTACTCATTGGTAATAGTAAAACGTTATTAGCTATAGTGCCCGCGGTAATTAACTCGTGAGGAGTAGTGATTATCGTTACACTATTTCGAGCTTTAACTAACGATATAATGGGTCGCTTTCGATAAGCTGGTATTAACTATTAAGAATGGCGGTATAGTAAGACCGACGTAGCTAGTATCGTAGTAGTAAGTACCGATATTACTACTAGTTATAGCTTTCTTAATTATACTTAATAGCTTTAGTAATAAGGTTATTTAAGGCGGGTAATTATCGATAAGTGCCATTTGATTTTTACATCCAGTAATTAGCGACCCAAGTTAGCCCAACTATACAGTCTCCGAGTGTTAATATATTCCATAGCGCTTTTAACGACGACGTTACCGCCCATATTAGTATATAAATTAGAAGAAGCTATAGCCATCCGATAAGCGCGATACATTCGAGCACTTATCGTTTAACTATTCCACCGTTACTACGTTCAGCGATATGCTGCTAATAAGTTATAGGAAAAGGCCATTGCATTAAGTCGACGGTGGTAGCGGCGATTAGAGCGGTAGAAAGATGTGGTTTATTATTATACTAAAGCTCTGTGCGATAAGATTGCCACCGTATTAGACTACTTATCATACCATACTGGGT